>WOVY01008257.1:0-15994 GCA_013436015.1 Rhipicephalus annulatus
GAAATGCTTCACGATGCGATTTTCAGAGGATCACACAGCCCTTGGTCATTACCTGTCGTCCTCGTGAAGAAGCCGAATGGGAACATGGCGTTTCTGCGTCGCCTTCTGAAGGGTGAATTAGGTCAGTAAAAACAATGTGCACCCCCTGCCGCTAATCGATGACATTATAGACGTACTTCAGGGGTCAAAATACTTCACCACACTTTATCTAACGTCAGGCTACTGACGAGTGGGTGTTAAGGAGGAAAATAAGCAATAGACCGCATTTGCCTGGGTACCCGGCGTCTATGAATTCAGCGTTGTTCCGTTCGTCCTGTGCATGGCCCAGCCACATTCCAGAGAATTATCAACAAAGTCCTCAGCGGCCTCTTCTGGAGGGTTTGTTTGGCCTACTTGGACGACATTGTAATTTTCTCCAAAAACCATCGCAACTAATTTGGAAGATTTGGAAATTGTTTTTTTCGGTGTCGTACTCAGCAGAAGCCCAAAAAAATTGGCAAGCATATCCACGAGTGAATGATGGAGAGTGGGGCGAGGCTTCGTCCGTCCATTCGGTCCTTACTTTCGTCCGTCTATGCGTCCGTCTGTGTGACCATCCATCGGTCCATCCACACGTCTGTGCGTGCGTCTGTTCATGCAACCGTCCCTGCGTTCGTCCATGCATCCGCCCCTCCGTCTGTTCATTGCGTTCACTCATGCATCTGTCTACGTGTCCGTTTGTCCATCTCGCATCTTTTCTCATATATTCCCCATATAGAAGCACCGCCATCCAGCGGACATTCCAAGACTAAACATAGGGGGCACACGCACCACTTTCTTTTGGCTTGCGCTTCGGGTCTACTTCCCATATTAACCACCTGAGTTCATGGTATATACTAGTTCACTGCATTCATAGCACTGCGGCCAACGCTCGCTAAACCTTTCTAAAACCAAGGAGGTCACGCCCAGCGAGTAAACGTAGCAACCTTTTTTGTGAGATAGTGCCTAATGTACATGCCAATGGCTACTAATGGGGATCGCATCGGGCGCGTTAACTAAAAGTCGAATGCTCCTGTCTCTCATTCCTCATTAGCGACTATTGGCATGTGGATTAAGCACTAATTTTATTGTTCAACAACGCACAGAAGAAATCTCTCACCGGTACCAACTTGGAGGTCAAAATGTTATACTCGTTACATACTACAACGGCTACGAGGAATGGACGAGTGCCGTTGTAAGGAGCTTCGCCCCTAAAGAAAAATGTGCCTTCGTCCAATCAGGAAGTTATATTATCTCGGACGCATACCCACAGGTGAAAGCAGCCGGACAGACCAAGACAAACTAGCAGCATCAAAACGTCTTTATGGCACGAAATAAAAAGGGTGTACAGAGTTTTCTCGGAATTTGTAACTACTATCGGCGTTTCGTCAAAGATTTTTCTCACATTCTCGACCTCCGACAAGCTTGTATAAAACGACATTCCTTCAGTCTGAGAGGCGGCTTGCGAAGTGGTGATGCAATCCATCAAAGAGAAGCTTATCGCAGCCCCAGTTTTGCGTCAGTTTAAACCAGGAAGGCAAATAGAGGTGCACACTGATGTCTGCGATTACAGCATTGGCACCACCTTTGTTAAAAAAATCAGAGCTCTAGAATAACTCATCGCCTATGCCAGTCGCCACCTTAACAAGCCTGAGATGAACTACAGCAAGACTGACAAAGAATGCCTCATCGTCCTGTATACGCCTGCGGACAGTTTCAGCCGTACATCTTTGGCGCTAAATCCACTGTCGTAACTGACCAAGCGAGCCTGGCTTGGCTGATGAAAGTAAGGAACCCGAACGGTCATCTCATGTGATGGTCACTGTTGCTTCAGAAATTTGACATAAGTTTGTGACACCGCCCTGGCCTCAAGAATGGAAATGCCGACATGCTGTCCCGCCTTCCACATGATCCCGCACAAATAAGCGAAGAAAACCCTTTGCTGTTGCTGGTACTGCATCAGATGGATGTTGGAAAAACGCAGAGGGCCGACCTTTGGATGAGATATTGTGCAGCACCTCGATCACCCGGACGCCCCCGTTGTCAGAAAAACTAAAATAGTGGCACGGAGCTTGCGATTGATCGAGGGTGTACTGTATCGCAGGACGAAAGGCTTCCAGGAAGATGGCGTGGCGCTCGAGGTCCCTAAGTGCTTGAGATTCGAGATATTAAGACACTGCCATGACGACCCCACAGCAGGCCACTTGGGTGTTAAGCTCACATGGCGAAAAGTGCGTTGCCGCTATTTCTGGCCGAAGATGTTCTCGTACGTCAGCAAGTATGTACTCTCCTGCCCTGAGTGCCAGATGCGAAAGCAACCACCTGGAAGGCTGGCCGGTTTTCTCCAACTGATCCGATCTGCAGGTCAACCTTTTCAACAGGTGGGCAGGAACTTTATTGGACCTTTCCATCTCGAGCGCCGGGTAGCCGCAAATAACTTGGAGGTGGTAGACCAAACTAGAAGAGAACATTACATTATTAATGTGGAGCGTTTAAAACCCTGCCACGTCCGATGCTCTTTCGATGCCGACGACGCAGACGATGAATCTGGTGATGATCAGGAAGTGAGCGATCGAGGTGGTGATGAGGGGGAGAGCAGTGCAAGAATTCATATCCATGAACATCGAGGTTTTCACGTGCGCGGGTGCAGTGCGAACAGTGATGAACAGGAATTGCATTCAAGTGTTGTGCGTGAGTGCGGTTCGCGAGTGGGTCGAGAACTCCATTTGCGACATGGTTGGCGCGGGACCAAGACTAGTGTTCCAGTAAAGCAGTGCGAAGGATATGACACTGGCACTGAACTTTACTGCGACTAGAAGACATCTGCAAGTGGTATTAACGCACACATAATGTTGGCGTTTACGACACGGATGCTGAGTGGTATTACAGTGCTGATGAGTGAACTGCGTTGATTATTGTTTCGCGACAATTTTTGTTTTTATCTGTGATTTTACGCGACAATTTTTGTTTTTTATCTGTGGTTTTAAATATTTAGGTATCTTAGGCTTTTCATCTTTTAAACACACGTATTAGTATCTCTAAATGAGCACTTCGGGATGTTGTTGGGTGCAAAACGTTTTTGTATTTTGATAATTTTATTTTTTCTCACGTTTTACAGATAAAATGACTGGGTAACTCTTTTTTCGTTGGGGGGAGGTCACGAAGGCAATGTCTCGCGGAAAGTTTTTTTTCTTTTTCAGCTACAGCTGGATATCTTCCTTTGCCAGATGCTCTTGTTAGAGGCGCCACTTATATACTTTTCGTGAGGAGGAAGCCTCGGGAAAGAATGAGTGTCTGAGCAGAAAAAGCTGCATCCGGTCAGTCACTGGGAGCCCCGCGCGCCAAACCAGGCATTGCGCCATGTTCCCGAGCAGGCTGCAGAGTTTAGGTGCCTTTCTCCTCTTCTAACCACTACCACTACCACGCCAAACGAGCCGGCCGCCGCTTGCGTTCTTCGGGGCTATTGGGGAGTGACATTTTAGCACTTGTTTGTGCGTGAAGGCCGTTTTAGAGAATGTGCCCGTTCCCAAAAAGCTGCTACGGTTTTTTTGCGAGGTAGGCTTCACGCAACCACGAAAGCTCGTGTGGGGTATCGGTATCCTCGGCATGCCTGATTGGTCCGCGCACCTGTGGGTGCTGGAACACCCTATTTAAGCAGCGACTCAGCCTCGTTTAGAGGTTAGCGGACTCGGGGTCAACAGCGCATCTCACCACCGGAAACCAGTCACGCAAGCCGAGGGGTATGCCATCATTTCCCATGTTTTGTATTAGTCACAATGCGTTGTGTAAATTTAAGTTGTATTAGATAAATAAACCCCCAATGAGTGCTCCCCGAAATCATCTTCTTGACTTACCATCGCTTGCCTGAGCTAAATTTTTCCCACATTTCTTCGTCTGAATGGCCATCAGATGTGTCTCGCTCAAACAACCGCGAAGTTTCGCTACACTGCTATGGGGGTAGGTCGTGGCGGCACCTGGTGACACTTCTGGTCTCTACGCGCAACTTTAGGCCTAAATGCTTCCATAAGGGTTGTGCCCGTGAGCAGGTCGTTAGTTTATAGAGGAGGCCGTGCACGCCATACGCAGCAAAATTTTTTATGCCCTTTGTTGCGTTCTGCCACTCGTATGTCATTTGTGCAGAATAGACAGGTGACCCTGTACGTTATACAATTACTTTTTCGACTTTGCGCGCGGTTTTTTGACTGTGCGCTTATCTCTGGAGAGCGAATGGCTACCCTCGAGCGGCTCGCTCTGGGTTCGGCGAGCTGACAGCCCTTCGTTGGTTTGGTTACAAGACTTGCTACTGCTTTCTTGAGGCAGGCTTGGGCTGAAGGTCACGGCGCGGTGACACGCGATCCGAATGCGAGGGAGGTGACGACAGGCAAACGTCTCTTGCTTCCCGTGAGCGTCCGAGAGGACAATGGCTGCTGGTTCCCAATTATTTTCAACGGCCGGCACTGCAGTTTCGTCACGCTGAGTGCGGAAAGATGGCGTAGAGGCACAGGGGTACAACAACGATGTCTCAGTTGTGGTATGCGAATACATTGTCGCTTCTGGCTTTCGGTGCAAGTGCGCCTACGAACACGTGGCACAGAATATGTGAACAACTTTGCAATAATGCTGTGCATGGAGGAATTGTTAACAACTTGTGAATGAAACGAAGAGAGCCATAATGAGAAAGAGTGCCAAGGTCTGCCAAAACTGTTAAAACAGTGGTATCAAGATTAGCTCAGCCCTTAAAGCCTTTGGAGTGCCTTCAGGTTGCGCAAACAGATTGGCTAACAAACTGTTGAGGCGGACCAGCAGTCGTCACTTCCCGTTTTCTTTGTTTACCGCAAGAAAATAAATACAGGACAAAATTCGTTTTCTTTCAGTGTAAGCTATAATCTCTTTACTGATAGATCAGTAAGAATTCGTACGATGCAAATTTTTTTTGGGCCGTAACCACACAGTGGTTGATCAGTGAGCCGAGGTTCTTTGCATGTAGTTACAGTGTTCTAGCTAACCTAGAGGAGTTAATTAGAAAAGTAAGACGCTGTTTACGTCTATGTTGTTATCAATGTTGTTGGCAAGCTGCAAATATTTGACTCTAAAGACTTCACAACAATAATCTTCAAGCTTTCATTATCTCCAACCCGCCTCCTGCTTTATCAACGCCGATACGTACCTTCTTGACGAGTTTTTAACGACGTCTGTATAATACTGAGAAATTGGTGGTTTCCGTGGCATTATGTACTTTTATGATACAGTCATCACATCGGTTTAAGATTACCTGTAGTTAATCTCAATGCACTTAAAGGTATAGGAAGTTGACCTCAACCAAGGAATGGCGTGAACAGACATGGGTAATTTTATTTCGAGAACATCAAAAAAAGTCAGTGAATCTCCACGAAGTGATTGATGGCGAGTGGGCGAAGCTATAGGTCCTAAGGCTCGTAATGACCTCGTTGAATCACCGACTAGTATGCATGGACAGACACACGGACGGACAAGTAGACCAATGCATTTACGGCTAATAGGACGCACAAGCAACGAACAGATAGGTGGCGGATAGATGGATGGGTGGATGTACAAAAGGACAGATGGACGGCGCGGGTGGTCGTGTATTGGGCTGCCATATATAATTACACACAAGTTGCTTCTTTACTGACGTGTTTTTGTTTTTATAGCTTAAAGGTTCTCAGTTTCAGATTTCGAATTTGTGAGGCGTGCTGGGTGCCACCTAAGTCAGCCCTAGAGAGCTTCGCCCCTAAAAGCAGCGCTGACCTAATGAACACTTAGAATAAATATCAAGTTATCAATAAGCATCAAACCGAAGCATTCTGCGTGGCAATCAAATCTTCTACCACTAAGCCACCCCATGACTCAAAACTGCTTTTTATGTAGACCGCAATGCTCGTGAAACGTAAATTATGGTTGCAGTGCTCACTGTCAAATCTGATGAACGGTACACGCGTATTTATGTGATACAGCCGTCACATCAAGACAACGGCATTTGCAGAGAAGCGTTATCCACTGAAGCTCATTTGCCTAGCGGTGTGAAGGACCGCCATTCTCTCTGGCACAAGCGCTACATATCAGCTTACCTCTTGTAATCATTGCTGATGACTTTAATGCGGAGGTTTCAAAACACAGATATCGTTCACACAATACACGAAAATGTTTTCTATGCAGACAGAGCCTCCCGAAATATTTCTGTTCATGACGAGGAGTGGAGGTGTCACTGACCACTTCTTTGTAACGTGCATGAACAAATTTCAAGCAACTAAACAATACATCATACTTCAGTGTACATAGGTGCCTCGTCGCCACGTCTGTGAACGACAATAGAAAAAACTATACTTCTGCTGATGGTGCTGACATTCCACAGTGCATTGGCCTAATTTGCAGTGGTAACAAGTGTATTCTGGACGCGTATTCATAACCCCTAAAAACATGTACGTCACTGATATGGTACAGACGTACGAGTATTCGAGATGTGTGTGTTGTTAACCATTTTCACGTGCTAATGAAACAGTTCAGCCTACCACAGTACATACTTGTAGTGCACATAGTGTGTGTGGATAACGTCGTTCTGAAACGCCTACTTTGAATAACCTCGATTATGAACGTACGTAGTATCAACCAATTTTTTGAGGCACTCCAACATCTTAATTAATTGGCCTCTTGCATTTTTTCTACATAAAGATAGGACCGCCATGGCCGTGATTTAAACTTACTTTAATGTGAGTAACCCAGTTTGAGAGAAATTGCGCCGATCATGAGCCAGGTGACGGCCAAGTTTCCTCAAGTTTTTCTTTAGGAAAACCATAACAGAAGAAATGTTATTTAGCTCAAAGAAGAACTTCGTTTGAGGTGAAAGAAAATACAGCTTATAATAATGGAAGCTACAGAATATTCTTAGCTTGTTGGTAATATTTCTTATATTGTGAAAGTTTTGTTGAGCTTCACAGCTGTCTCTGAATTGAATCATTGCATGCGTTTACTGAAATCTTAGGCTTAACGATTCACAAATATCAATATTAGGATGATCCTTGTTGAATCATTCCTGTTTTATTGTAGAAATCTGGTAAACTTTTATAGCTTGCTTTTATTCAATTTGTACTTAAAAGGAGCACCTAAATAAAATGTTGGAATCACAATATGTAACCCTGAAAGAAGTTCACCTGCAAAAAACAAAGATTTCCTGAACAAAATTTGCTTCACACATGAGCTACTTAATGCAAAATCTTTGAGTTTATTTTGAACACACACAATGCAGCTTAGCAGCTGCTGATTCACCATAGGCCATCTTTCACTTTGATCCACTTTTTTTCTCGGCTGCTGACCCGCAGGTCGTGGGATTGGATCCCGGCTGCGGCAGCTGCATTTCCGATGGAGGCGGAAATGTTGTGGGCCCGTGTGCTCAGATTTGGGTGCACATTAAAGAACCCCAGGTGGTCGAAATTTCCTGTGCCCTCCAACACGGCGCCTCTCATAATCATAGCGTGGTTTTGTGACGTTAAACCCCACAAAGTAATCAATCACTTTTTTTAACTCATAATCAAAGTCGACTGTATCAGCAGTGATCCCACACATTTTCTTTTAAACAAACTTGTGTTTGTACACCAAGAATATAACTGATAAATGCACATTCCTATAGACACATTGAAACAATAATAATGCTCTTAACCCTAGCCGCTTTGTATCATCTTACTTGGGTATATAGTCCACACATGTATTCTAGCGGTGCACTGCATAATGAATACATCTTTGCATATTCTATGCCTTTTTCTGTCAAGGTACAATGGTGTCTATTTGATGCCAACGATATTCTGTTTCACCATCGGCTAGCCGTCATTTTCCTTACATTGACATATATTTCACTATCTCATTGAAAATTGGTAATTTTGTTTATGACAATAGGTGGCTTTTCTGTTTTATTCTTTCTTCTTTTTATTAGAACATCAACTACGCTCTTTGTCCTCTTGTTGTACACTGTTGCATATATTTTTGCGCTCATAACAGTTCTACTGTTGAATTTCACGCACTTTTGAGTTGACTATTTTAGTTAATTTGTTATCCATTAAATATTCACCCCATTCGCTCGAACTGACAAAATGCACACCCTGCCGCTGTAGTACAGGTAACTACGTGTCATGAGTGAAGAATTACTACCTTATGCACAAAGGTTTATTAATGCTAGTGCATGCATATTCTTCTTAAGAGTAGCCTCTGCTGATATTATTAGCGCCAAATATAGGTTGATATCATAGCTACCATCCGTACACTTCTTCTCTTTATTCATTACGATGACAGTGTGATCGAATCCATAAATATCAATTGCAAGGAGCAGTCGCCAGTCGCAAAATCTTGTTTTCCCTAAGCACTTTCATACTATCGCAATTTTAATGTTTAAAATTACCAGCCTACTTAGAATTTTCTCCCTTGAGCTCTTCAGTAGCTTGTTGCATTTCATGAAGAACATGATGTCAATGATGCACAAGTTCAATTTCTTTTCATAACACAGGAAAAGAGAAAAAAAAAGAACACTGCGATCGAGGTAATTTTATTACCACGGTAATTACACAATGCTCGAGATTTGAATATCTGAACAATTGTAATATAAATAAACTTTTTGTGAACGGGTCAAATCTTTTGTGACTTCCCGGAAGTAATTTTCTTCAAAAACGGCATACATCACCACTGCTCTTTCAAAGATGTTGCGAGCCTATAATTGTGATGAGCGTCTTTGCTATTTTAGTTTTTCCACACTGAGATACCAAAAAAGTGTTTTATAGTCTCTGATAAACCTGATCTATCTTGCTTATGGTAACTTGGAAGCTGGAGCTATAGCGGCAGTAAAATGCAACAGTAAATTGTGCCTTTACAGACGTAATTGTATATTTACTGTACATTGATAAATGGGAGTTTATGTTTCGATGTTTGGCAGCTATAGCCCCACTTAACATGTTATGTTCTTGTTGACGCTTGGTACATCTGCATCTGGACGACTATTATAGATGATAAATTTATTAAACAAACGAATGTGGTATCTAGAAAAGCGCGTCGTGTCACCTCTGTGTATGAAAATTCACATCGAAGTGTGAGCGCGCATCATCTAAGTTCTTTTGCCTGATATATATATATATATATATATATATATATATATATATACTATATATATATTATATATATATATATATATATATAAGGGAAAGAAGAATGGCTAGTGGCCCGTTTTAGCGTGATTTGACACAATAATAATGAGATCAAACAGACATTTTTGCCAAGGGAGTGTACAGGATAGTTATTAAAACCAATGGAATGTAAATAAGAAGAAATAAAGGTAGGTGAAAAAGTAACCGTGAGCAGGAATCGAACCTACGACCTTCTAATAACGCGTTCGATGCTCTAATCACTCAGCTATAACAGCGGCCTTCTCTCCACCTACTTTTTTGGGTTTATAAGTGAATTTAGAAGTAGGAATGTCAGTCAGCGCCATCTATAAGCCAAGCGACGAGTGTGAGACACACTTTTATGCGCTTGTGTGGCGTCACGTAGCACGTGAACTGATTACGAGCGGGCAGATGATTAATAATCCCTCGTATACAACCTAATGACACGGAGTCTGCCAGTACGAGACCCTCGTTATTAATTAGAGAACGAAGTGTATACCGAAGCGCTCGTTTTTGCCTGTTTTACACAATATTCTTGAGATGTAACAGACAGTAATGCCAAGGTATGTGCAGGGGAAGTTATTAGAATCAATGGAATGTAAATAAGAAGAAAAAAAGTTTGAGAAAAAATAACCAGCCGTGAGCAGGAATCAAACCTACAACCTTCGAATAACGCTTTCGATGCTCTAACCACTGAGCTATCACAGCGGCCTTCCCTCAATCCAATTTTTTGGGTTTATATGTGAATTTAGAAGAAAGAGTGTCAGTCAGCGCCATAAATAAGCCAAGCGACGAGTGTGAAAGACTCTTTTATGCGCATGTGTGGCCTCACGTAGCACGTGAACTTATTACGAGTGGCAGCTGTATAATGGTCCCTCGTATACAACCTAATGACACCAAGTCTGTCAGTACAAGACCCTCGTTAATGAATAAGGTGAAAGGGCAGAACATTCAGTGCCTTGCGAAATCTCCACTACAAAGGGAATGAAGTTGACACCTAAGGGCTGGTATTTCAGTGTTTTGACACAATAATAATGAGATCTAACAGACAGTAATGCCAATGAATGTACAGGGGAAGTTATTAAAACCAGTAGATTGTAAATAAAAAGTAAGAAAAGCGAGTGAAAAAATAACCAGCCGTGAGCAGGAATGGAACCTACGACCTTCAAAAAACACGTTCGATGCTCTAACCACTGAGATATCACAGCTTTTTTTAACCTGGTTTTGGTAATTTCACATATAACTCAAAAGACACACAGAAAAAAAAAATCATGCAATGTACAATACACACAGGAAGTAATCTCTCTCTAGCCCACCAGCTTGGTGCTGGTGCCGTCAAGTTAAAATTCGGGCATAGTCCCGAGGCGTCATACCCGTGGGAGCCAGTCAGGTGGCTCGGGTGTAGCTTTAAAACGGAGAGAATGCAGTCAGTGTTCTCGCGTAAATAAACTCGGGCTGGTCGAGCATCTTTGTCGAAATGATAGCACGCCGTTCTCGCTTTGCACAAAGAGCGGAGGCCCAGGAGCATGATTGCGTTATAGGGTACCCCGTCTTCGTTTTCAACGTTCAGAAGCCTTATTCTATACGGGTCCATTGGAAGGTCGTTTTCAAGAGTTCTCTGCAGCCCATCCCAAAAATACACGCCCTCCCAACAATGCAGGAAGACGTGGTCAATTGTTTCGGGTGCCTTAAAACTTATGCATGGAATCCCGATGGCGAAAAACATCCGTTTGCCTCTAAAAACACTTTCACTGGCAATGTGCCTGAGTGCAGCTTACAGAAGAATGTTTTGGTTCCCAGCTGCACAGGCATCTTTTTGATCCTTTTTAAAACATTGCTTCCTGGTCCTCCACTGTACATAGCCCGATGAAGCGGCACTGGGAACACAATATCACTTAAGGCAAAATAAAGCTCTTTTCTTTTTACACTCCACTGATACTCTTTAGTAAATCTCAAAGAAATAAATTTAATACTACACACCACTTCTCTATAAAATCCACCAACTCTTCCTGCACAACCTCCGGTAGTCACAACATATTCGGGGAGACATCTGACGATGCGCAATTGAGACATGGTGCGCCGGAAGGGATCGGTGAAGTTTCTAAAAAACGAAAAGCTGCTCACAAGTTGCCTCAAAAACAAGTGCCCAAGGCCAAGGCCCCCGTCCTTAACCCGTCTGAAGAAGTTGGCATGGCTGCATCGTTCCCACTGGGAAGCCCACACAAATACGGCAAAGATCCGGTGAAGCTTCTGCACATTAGTTCGTGAGCAGTGCAGCACTTGCAACACGTACCATAGCTTGCTCATAAAGAACATGTTGCAGACGGTGGCTCTGGCAAAGATTGACAAACTCGCCCCCCTCCACTTCTCTGCTTTTTCCTACGTATCTTTGACGTGATCTTGCCAATACTGGGTACTGTCTCGATACGCGTCCAGTGGGACGCCCAAGTACTTGCCCGGGACTGTCGCCCAGGGCACATTTGCAAAGCGGTCGGGTTTCGTGTGCCATGATCCGTGCCAGAGCCCGAGACACTTGGACCAATTAACTCCGCTTCCTGTGACACGGCTGAAATCCCGTAATGTGCAGCCCGTTTAGTGCTTCGTTGGTCCGTTGAAAATATTGCCACGTCATCGGCATAAGCAAGAAACTTGACTTCTGATGACAGTACCCGGAAGCCATTTATACGAGTGTCTTTGAGAATGGTAGAGCACAGGGTTTTGATATACATGCAAAAAACAAGGGACTGAAGGGGCAGCCCTGGCGAACCGAACGTTGCACATTGATGGGGGCCCCTAGAGTCTAATTTACAATCAATCTTGTTGTGCAGTTCTGGTACGCCAGGGCCGCTCCTTCACAAATAACAGAATCAACATTAGCATGGTTTAAAACAGCAAACAACAAGCTATGATCCACACAGTGGAATGTCTTTTCAAAATCTATTTGTAAAATGGCAACACGTTCGTCTGAGTAACCACAGCACTCGAGAACACTGCGTGCTTTATGGATATTTAGGACAATCAAGTGGCCTTTGATGCCACATGTTTGGTGTGGCCAAACTATGTCCTTCATAACCGCCTGCGCTCTTCAGGCCAATACTTTCATATGAATTTTGTACTCGATATTTGTGAGAGCTATAGGTCTATATGCTGTTATTGATCTCTGTTTACGGACATCCTCTGTTTTTGGAATCAGCACTGTGTGGGATGACCGGTATGATGAAGGCAACGTATTTACTTTAAACGCTTCATTAATTATGATTGTCAAAAGAGGGGTGATTTTGTTTTTGAACTCTTTGTAACAAGCGGCAGTGAAAGCGTCCGGTCCCGGCGACTTTCCCGGATTTAATTTATTTATGGCTTCCTCTACCTCAGCAACTGTTATTTTACTTTCAAACTCTTTTTTCTGTCATCCTGAAGACGGGGTAAGACAGGCAAACATTTTTCCTTGAAGGCATCGCAGTCGGTCGCGTGCAATGCGAACAGCTTACGAAAGTGTTTTGTAAAGGCTGTCGTGATACCGTCAGTGTCAGTTGCTACGTAACCGCCCCACTCTATCTCTCGTATCTGGTTATTTTCGGCGCGTGATTTTTGCAGTCCAAGTGCGCGTTTGGACGGTGTTTCGCCTGCCGTGGAATCTTCCGCCCTTGCTCTCACAAGCGCACCTAGATAACGCTGTTCGTCCATCAGTTCTAATTTTTGTTTTATTTTTCTGATGTCTTCATTCCATTTACCGTGGGCTCGGCATTCTTGCCTTATTAACTGCTGGAGAAGCGCTTTCACTTCTGTCTCCTTTCTTTTCTCGTCAAAGAATATGCGTGTGGCCCTGTCAATGGCTTTCAATTTTAAAGTTTTACTACAGATTCCCACTGCTGCCAGATATGCAGGCTTTTGCTGGCGTCTATATTATTAATTCCCTCCCTTACATAACAATTAAATTCTTCATCTTTGAAAAGTTTACCATTTAATTTCCAGGTGTCCCACAAGAATGAATTGGTTCGCTGAACAGTTCCAACAGAGCACTGGACTAAGCAGTGGTCCAAAAATGACACCGGTACCATTTCCTAACTGGAACATTGTGGAAGGATGTCGGTCATTACGTAAATGCGATCGAGTCTCGCATGGCCTGAGCCCTTCAATCGCGTGTACTTCAGTGCACTTCTACATTTAACACATTCAGCATTATCTTCAAGGTCCCAGTTCCCGACGATCCACGACAACACAGCCGTGCTCTTATCCCTGAAACTTCGAGTGCTGGTCTTGTCGTGTGCGCTAAAAACACAGTTAAAATCATCCAGTACTATTAACTGCTTTCCTTCACTTAGCTGTTGTGAACGCAGTGAAAGAACAAGGCCCTTTCGTTCACCTTGTTGGGTGCGTACACGCACACGACCCGCCACTCGGAGTTATTCACAGAAAATTCGAGGGAAGCACATCAACCACCCGAACAAGGAAAATGTGCATTCACCTGAAGCCCCGGCAGCATCTGAACAAAAAATTGCCCGCAGCTTCCCTCGGGGGAACACTGAGGAGGATGCGGAGCATATAATGGTTAACGGGGTGTTAAAGTGCGACTTACTTGGGTCGATGGCTAAATTGGTTAACGTGGTTGTGAAATGGGGTGTTAAATTGCGACTTACTTGGGTCGATGGCTAAATTGGTTAACGTGGTTGTAGGAGGGGGTGTTAAATGAGTGAACACGTACACACGTATGCGAAAGGACGGCGCTGGTCGAAGGGACGTCGATCATTGCGTTTGTGGATTCGTTGGAATTCATTTCACCGCGACCTTGGACGTCGACGCGCCGTACAAACCAACCGACGAACGGCAACTGAGCGAGCGAGCGCCGACCTTGAGTATATATACAGCGCGACGGCGCATGCACTGTCAGCTGTTGAATGTTCTCGAAGGAGAAGCGCGCGCGCGGCACAGATGGCGACGGCGCGACGGCGCATGCGCTGTCAGCTGTCGAATGTTCTCGAAGGAGAAGCGCGCGCGGCACAGATGGTGGGCGACGGCGCGACGGTGCATGCGCGCGCGTCAGCTGTCGAATGTTCGAGAAGCGGTGCGGACGGCACGGACGGCGCACTACAAGGCGCGAGTATAAGATGCTTCCGCATCTAAAAGTATGCAGCCAGCCGATATGCCCACTGCGTGACTACCAACTATAAAAAACCTAGACGCGAAACGTTGCACCATGCTGCCAGTTTCTTCATCGCCGTCGACTTTCGTTTCTTGCACCACCAGATTGTCTTTGTCTTTTTCCGTTACTAGTCTGTAACGCTGGAATTGCTTCCTTTCGCTGCCAGAGCCCTAACACAAATGGTAGCGACTTTGAACGAAAATACAGGTGCCATTTTAACGAAAGGAAGAGAAACCTGCAGCATGGCACTTACCTCTCGCGACTAGCACAAGCCTAGACGGCGCCATCACTGGCATTGCCGCCCGGCAAAAACTGCGGGTACTCTTCACACGTTCTCCACATTGCCGACTCGCTTGTCGGCGGTCAGGTTCGGGCGCGGCCGAAGCGAAGGCCGCCATCCTTAGGCAGTTTTGGCGGGAGGTTCCTCGGCACCCGACACTGTCGTCTCAGCACCACCATGGCTCGCCTGGGGGTGAGGCCGCTTCGGAGTGGCCGCGCTGTTCCGTGAGGGTTCACCAGTCTTCTCGTGCTGTTGCTCGTTCAGACTTCTAAACTCATCGGCCTCGTTGGCTGCTGAGCTCTCCACGGCCTTTCCAATCACCCCGGGAGTCGCAGTGGCGCCGCCCGACGCTCTTACGGGCAATGCTACGGCAACCTTCCCAGTGTCCCCTTCCGATACTAAAGGTAGAGCTTGCATTGCTGCAGGGCTTTCTCTTGACAGGGACGATTCACCGTGAGCTATACTGGCCCCCTGAACACCCACATTCGAAGAGTCACGGCGGGAAGGTGTTGACGACGCTGGTGATCCCTCCTGTTTGGTCGACGATGTCCTCGACGACGTCCATAAGCTCGTCGTGCTCGTCTTCCTTAAGGAGCCCAGTAGCAGACGCGTACGTACGAACGCATTCCGCGTCCACGCGTCCGTAACGCCTGCACTTCGAGCACCGGGGCACCCTGCAATCTTGGCGTACATGACCCGTGCCGTGGCGACAGAGACACTGCATCACCCGCCCGGGAACGATGACAAGGGCCAGTTCGCCGGCGACACGCACCTGGTGGGGTAGGTAATCCACCTTCATTCCCGGTTTTAGCTTTAGGAGGACGCTTCTCGTGGTCGAGCCCTTCTCCCTCATGCCTTTAACACGCCAACTTTCTCGCGTCACTTCAGTGACGTGGCCAAACGTGGCAAAGGCTGTCCTCATGTCTTCACCCTAACGCCCCATAGAGGCATCCAATGCAGGCAGAGCTTGACTTGTTGATCCTCGGGATCAATAAATATGCATCGGAGGCCCTTTACATTCATTTCTTTCAGCGCGGCCAGTTTCTTGGTCACTACTCCGCTGGTGAGGGTGACGGGCCCAGATGCGATTTATGTGGTACGCCCCTAAGGCGACGGCGTGGCGTAGCACACCAGCAGTCGCGAGGGGCGTCTCTGAAGTCCTCAACCCTGTAGAGGACGTTCACGCATATCACCATGCAAAAACAACGTGTTCAGTACAAACACGGCCAGTGGGGCAACGTAGGCAGCACGATCTCGTAGTCTTTATCTTTACAGTGCCATCAAAACCTGTTTCCGCGACCGGCACGGGCCGCTATCGCCGCTCCATCGGAGCACAAGATCCTGCGACCGTGCGCTTGCGCTGCCGGAAGAGGAATGACTGAGCTATCACAGCGGCCT
>WOVY01008258.1:0-7500 GCA_013436015.1 Rhipicephalus annulatus
AGCCCTACATGTTGCCTGGATACGCCCCATCGTAACTTACTCACTGCCCCTGCTGCACGGACTCCCAGCCTCCACCGAAAGGAGACTTCACTTGTTATTGGCAAGGAGCTTGAGGGTATGTCTGGCTTTACCCCGGTCAACTTCCAGTGATTTAGCGTATGCGGAGACTCGAGAGCCACTTTTGGCAGTACTGCGAACTAAAGAAACATCTCGAAATTATTTAGAATTTTCACGCAACATGAAAGTCATTTTTTATCTGGTGCACTAACACAAAGAACGGCAACGAGACTACAGGATACTATATCATCATTTGAAGCAGTAGTACCAGAATTTAAACAATGGAAACCTTCAAAACCACCTTGGACGCTGCCACTTCTCAACGTTATCCGTGAAATAGACGGCATAGAGAAGAAAGCAGCCATGGCACATCTAGTAGCGGCACAGTTGGTACTTCATCAGCTTCATGTAATGCATAATGAAAAAACGAAGATATATACAGATGGATCATGCACAGAAGAAGCGTCAGCCTGTGCGGTCTTTATACCCGAAATTCAGGAAAGACAGATGTACAAATTATCGCACAAGTCTTCATCGACGACAGCAGAATTGGTGGCTATCTTTGAAGCAGTTAAGCTTATCTGCGAGAATCCAGATCCACGAAAATGGGTGATATGCACTGATAGCAAACCTGCTCTTCAGCTAATCAGAAATGCGAGATCACCCTACAGAAATGGTGAAATACCACAATGTATCGCAGAAACTGTGGAATATGCCTCATCGCAGGGTCACAACATCGTATTCCAATGGATACCCAGCCACATTGGAATAAAGAGAAATGAAGATGCTGATAGTCTCGCGAAGAAAGCAATTGAAGGAAGGACGGAATTGCACAATCCCTATTACTGGGACGGATATTCGACATTTTATATCGCAAGGAGCTAACCATTGTTCGATGGAGAAGTGGTTTGAGAGCCCTAAATCAAAGGAAACGGTACTTTATGAAGTTGATCCACACAGAAAATTTTCCATAGCGACAGACCTTCCACGACACCTAGAGACATTGATCCACCGACTTAGATTGGAAGTAGCATACACAAACAGCTTCCTGCACAAGATACATCGATCCAACTCACCGGAATGCCATTGTGGTCATGCAGAAGAAAATGTTCGCCATATTCTTTGGAGTGCATTAAATACGCGAAAGAAAGAGAAAAATTAAAGAACAAATTAGCAAGGTTGGACAGACGGCCCCTCACAATAAAGAAACTACTTGGACCATGGCCTGAGATGCATCTTCAGAAAAAGGCAATAATTTTCCTGACAGACTTTTTAGTGGAGACCGGACTGGACAAGCGCCTATGACTGACAGCCAGAAATTGGTATTATGTAAAGTGTGGCCATGTATATACTGGCATTAGAGGAGTAGGGTGTGCGTGTAAGTAGTTTATGACTGTGTGAACTGCGTGAAGAAAACTGTGTATTGACATGTTATTTGAACTGGTTTCAGTGTGCTATTATGTGTTTTTTTTTTCCTTTTCCGTATTGTTAGTTTTTGGGTACCGTTCTGTATTATTATTTTATTTTTCGCTGCACAACTCTGTGATATGGAGTAGCCGAGGCAATAGGCTCCTCAACCTCTCCACAGCAAAACAGTTAAAACAGAACAGAACAGAACAGAACATCTGGTGGTTTTAGAAGCAACGCGATGAGCTGAGAATCAATGAAGTTTTATCTTGTATACACCAGTGATAGTTTTACGATAACTTCGAAAGTAAATAATATGCTGCTGACGAGTTGTGCGTGATGCAGCCAGCGAGTCTGATCACGTTGTGAGGCCCATGGGACAGCTCTATGCTCTCCTATAGTAAGTACCAAGAACTATAAATCGTGACCCCGTTTTTCTAAACACCTTGGATGGTGCCCGATGCGACCAGGACAGCTTAATGCTCTCCCATAGTAGAGTACATATAGTGAGGCCCACGGGACGGCTTTGTGCTCTCCCCTAGTAGAGTACCAAGTACTCTAAATTGTTTATGTTTTCTGAACACACCGATTGGTCTCATCGAGTATGAGATCCATGAAAAGGCTACATGCTCTCCCTTAGTAGATTACCTAGTACTCTAAATAATTACCCACTTTTTTTCTAAACACAAAATAATGCTCAGAGCTGCGTATAGGCATTTGCACTATCGCTCGAATTTCGGACCCGGACGCAATTTCTGTCGGTGTAGCCTCATAAAGAGTGAGATCCAAGGAACGGCTTTCACCTCTTCAATAGTAGATTATGAGGTACACTAAATTGGTAACCACTCCTAAGAGCTTGCTCTTTTTGCTGGGGGATTGGGTCTCGTTGTTGTGCCAATGTGTACGCTAGTGCTCAATGCTCCCACTAGATTCTGTGGTGCTCTTCCTGTCAAGAGTGCTCACTAGATGGTGCACCACAGCTTAGGCAACGCTCGCTCCACTCTCAGCGCGTGCTCTATAATTTGATGGTGGTGGTGGTGGTAGTGGTTAGAAGAAGAAGAATGCGCCTCATTTCTGCAGCCCGGTAGGGAGCTCGGCGCACGAGTGGAGTGGGAAAAAAATTGGTAGCATATCCACGGAGTGAACGATGGAGAGTGAGGTAAAGCATTTGTCCGTCCATTCGTTCTTGCTTCCATCCGTCCATGCGTCCATCTGTGTGACCGTCCATGCGCCCATCCGCCCGTCCGTGTGTGCGTCTATTCATGCGTCTCTCCCTGCGTTCGTTCATGCATCCGCCCCTGCGTCCGTTCATGCGTCCATCCATGCATCTGTCCGTGTGTCCGTTCGTCCATCTATTCAACACTCTAGGTACCACCATCTCGCATCTTTTCATCATATATTCCCCATATAGAAGCACCGCCATCCAGCGGGCCTTCCAAGGACTAAACGAGAGGTGGCAAACGCACACTCTCTGATGGCTTGCGCGTCGGGTCTACTTCCCAACTTTAACTACCACGAGTTCATGGTATATACCAGTTCATTGTCTTCATGGCACTGTGGCTCAACGCTCGCTAAAGCTTTCTAAAACTAAGGAGGTTACACCCAGCGAGTATAACGTAGCAACTCTTTCTTGTCAGATAGTGCTCAATGTACATGCCATTGGCTGCTAATGGGGATTGCAGCGTGCGCGTTAACTAAAAGCCGAATGCTCCTGTCTCTCATTACCCAGTAGCAGTCATTGGCATGTACACTGAGAACTTTTTTTATTGTTCAACAACGCACAGAAAATATCTCCCACTGGCGCCACCTTGGAGGTCAAATGTAACAATTGTTACGCACTACGATTACGAGGAACGAACTGGTGCTGCTATAAGGAGCTTCGCCACTAAAATGCTTTAACCCCTCATTTTGCTAGGGCAGCTTCTTTTAGTGGGACGGCTCAGTGCTATCCCATAGTTGAGTACAGAGTACTCAAAATCGTTAGACAATTTTCTAAACCCAAAAGGTTAGGGTGCCGCTATAAGGAGCTTCGCCGCTAAAATGCTTTAACCCTTCAGTTTCCTAGAACAGCATTTTAGCGGGACGGCTCAGTGCTATCCCATAGTTGAGTAGAGAGTACTGGAAATCGTTAACATATTTTCTAAACCTAAAAGGTGAGGTGATCAGTGGCACAGACGTCTAAAGAACAAACAGCAGTCCAACAGCAACGAAAAGGATGGCAAGGGCCCAATCTCAGTGGCAAGTTTGTTGGGACCACGCCTATATAAAACGCTCGCTCGTGCGCTTCCTCTTTCTTTCGCCGGATATCACACAGTGCGTTTCCGTACTGCTACCCACCATGAACACCGAATAAACTAAGGTGGTGGAGCAGAGGGCTCGAAGGCGACTGCAGCGCGAGATTCTCGGGTTGTGTTTCGAGGGGGGGGGGCACCATCCCCTAGTTACCTGAAGGGTGGGAGCGGGAAATTCGGTCACACATTGACCTAATAGGGGTGGGAGGAGATGCTGCAACAAACCTTTACTACTGTAATATTATTAATAATAATAATAATAATAATAATAATAATAATGATAATAACTTCCAAGCATTTCCCCGAGGTTGAACATGGTTAAGTGTAAATGCACAGGGTGATGTTATGAGGGGGAGTAAGTTAAAATCCGTTGGCATTCGCCAGTGAGTTAACGTAAACTCCCCCGTGTGATCACATTGTGATTCCCAGGAACCATTAGACCCTCCCGGGAAATGTTGGTGAATTTACACGTATATGTGAGGGTAAATTCGCGCTATAATGTTGTTTATGTCCGCGGCCCGCTTCGCGCGCTTGCGCTCGGCATCACGGGATCTTCGCCGCGCTGCTTGTCTTCAACCGGCGCGACATCTTCAACGACGCGTGCAATGCTCGCTTTCGATTGCGTTGTGCTCGTTGTTGCAGGTATCGCAGTCGAGGTTGATGCCTGCGATGGATCCATATCTATGACGTCGAGCAAGTCGTCATAGCAAGTAATCCAGCAAACCGCGAGTGAGATGTGAGAGCGTGCGGCAGCCGGCGGACGTTTATATCGGACTGACGGTCGGTCAGGCGCCGCGCACGCGCTCACAAGGAGTTGCAAAACTGGGTATGGTATGCCATGATAGCTTGGCGAACGCCAGCGACAGACCCTAACATGCATATCATTACATGCGTGCCATGTAGCAACATGACTACATGTCATGCTCAAGATGCGCTCGCGGCCCTTTCGCTAGCGCCACATATACCAAATTTGGTAGTCCGTGAATGGACTACGAATGTATGTGACTTGTGCAAGTATGATAATAATGAGATGCGTGTCATGTAACAACATGACTACATGGCATGCTTAATATGTGCTGGTGGCCGTTTCGCTAGCTTCACTTATACCAAATTTGGTATTAAGGGATGTGAATGGTGACGAGGTACGATACTGGTGCAAAGATGATAATCATTAGATGCGCGTCATTTAACAACAAGACTACATGCTACGCTAATGATGCGCTCGCGGCCGTTTCGCCAACTTCACATGTACCAAACTGGGTATTAGGCTCCGTTCACACTGAGCATTCCGGCCGACGAAAGTGCTCCGAATCCAGTTCGGCTAGGGAGCATACATGAACGGCCGTTCATGTAGGCTCCCTAAGTTCGACGGCGGCGAGATTCGCCGAAAGGGCCCTCTCCGCGCCGATCGCTCTCGGACCGATTTTAGCGGCGTCTGCCGCCGAATCGGTCGCCGCAGACCAATAGGAGCGCTAGTCAAGGAATTTTGAAAAATGACGGCCAAGCCCTACTCACTTGTTATGCCGCAGTGCACGTAACTGAATGTTGAAACCAATGGTGTTTAACCTACTCTGTGCCTACTTTGCCTCCGTATTTCGTGAAAGAGGTGACCGAGTTTGTTGAGTGACCGAGCAAAGTAAGCATTACTGTCTTTTCTTGCTTCTTGCGTACGAGAATCGTCGAAGTATACACCACCGGATAGCGTAGTAGCGTTTGCGAGCCGCGACAACAACCGGGTGACAGCGCATCCATTCCGCGTTCGGCCCGTAGTAGATGGCTTATTCGGCGGCGCGGGGCGCGTCCAGTGCGAACGACGCTGCGTTTCGGCGGCAGGGAAATTTCGGTCGCTGTAGGAAGCGGATGTTTCAGTGTGAACTAGGCATGACGCGACGCGAACGGATGACATAGCTAAATGACACACTCAAAGATAATAATCAGGACATGCGTGTCATGTAACACATGAGTAAATGCCACACTGATGATGCGCTCGCGGCGGTTTCGCTAGCTTTACATATGCCACATTTCGCACTACGTTACGCATATGGATGACGAAGGTATCTGACTGGCGCAAACATGATAATCAAGAGATGTGTGTCATGTGAGAACATGACTACATGCCACAGTCAAGGCACCAATACATTTCGACGAGACGCGGTGCGTGTGCTCGCCGGCGTTCATTTCGTCGCATCTCGCCGACGTTGCCACGCCAGGTGCTGGTCCTGCCATATGCTCGCAGGCGCACTTGCGCCGCGTTGCTTTGACGCATGCGCATTTTATCGCGTCCGGCGTCCTTTCATCACGAAATGAGCGAGACGCAGTGTTGTCAGGGTAACGCATCGGCGCGAAATACAGCATGTCGCATTTCGCACCGCTTGGCGTCGGGTCACGCCGACAAACGCTGGTCGCGCTTGGCGGCAGACTTAGAGTGCTCGCGTTTTGCTGACGTAGCGTCGCCGTGCCCATCGTGCGCGCGCGTCAATGATACACTGGAGTAAGTGGGCCCTTTATGATGCGCTCGTGGCCATTTTGCTAGCTCCACATATACCAAATTTCGTGTTACGTGACGTCAATAGATGACGAAATATATGAGTGTTGCAAACTTGACAATCCTGACTCGCGTATCATGTAAAAACATGGCACCATACCACGCTCATAGCGGGCTCGCAGTCATAATGCTATCTCCACATATACTAAAGTTAATATCGCTTGAAGTGAATAGATGACGAAAGTAAACGGCACATCCAAACATGATAATCATGACACGGAAGTCATATACGGCATCCTTTACCTCCACCTCGTAACGTTCTGCTGATTTTGAAGTGACATATTACCATTTATTATTCGTGCTTCACATATCATCGATTCCCACTGTACGTGAGATGCGCCTTTTTTTGTGTGCGTTTTGCTCTGGGAATCCTATGAAACCGGCACATAGTGAATTGTGCCGTGTGACATTTATTATATCATATAAGGACTGATACTTTTCGGTACTCCTTCTTCCCACACACAATAGATGATTGGAATAAACTAACCGAAGCATTTCCTCAGCGCCCTTGACCATTTGTGCAAATACTCTTCTTCCATGACTTCCTTGAATGGTATTATCACCTTGTTGTTCAACTGTTACTTTTAGATGCGGAAGCATCTTATACTCGCGCCTTGTAGTGCGCCGTCCGCGCCGTCCGCACCGCTTCTCGAACATTCGACAGCTGACGCGCGCGCATGCGCCGTCGCGCCGTCGCCCACCATCCGTGCCGCGCGCTTCTCCTTCGAGAACATTCGACAGCTGACAGCGCATGCGCCCGTCGCGCTGTATATATACTCAAGGTCGGCGCTTGCTCGCTCAGTTGCCGCTCGTCCGTTGGTTTGTACTCACTCTTTACTTTACCGACCACAAAGCCATCGTCCTCAAAGTTCGTCGCAATAAATAAAACACCGCCCTTTCGCATACGTGCCGTACGTGTTCACTCATTTAACACCCCATTTCACAACCACGTTAACCAATTTAGCGATCGACCCAAGTAAGTCGTAATTTAACACCCGTTAACCAATTACATGCTTCCGCATCCTCCTCAATGTTCCCCCGAGGGAAGTTGCGGGCATTTTTTTTAAAGCCATAATCCCTCTGTCTTATAGCAGAGAAATTGTGTAAAAAACGCTTTGCAACCTTGTTTCATTCTGTTATTTAGTGTTTCATGTATGCCCACCCTGCTTGGACTATTTGTCTGCAGCATTCTATAAATAA
>WOVY01008258.1:12500-30360 GCA_013436015.1 Rhipicephalus annulatus
GCGGGAGTTTCTTCAGCGGCACTTTGGGTTCTGCTGTGACGTTTGTGACCGTCTGTGGTTCCAGAACAACCACTGTGATTAACGATTAAAAATAGGCTGCAAACTAATATTTCAGCGGAAAATAAGCCCTGCAAGTCAGTGGCTATAAACCAACCCACCACCGGTGACCGCAGTTTTGCTACGGTGCATGTGACGTCATGTGCTGCCCGGTGGGGAACTAATGTCATCTTTCGAAGTTTCAGCCATTACATATCTTTCAGTTGCTATGCCGGTTTGAAGAAAGCTAACGTTCGTAGTCATAAACGCTGCTCGACTTCAACTTGACTTGCCACTGACTTCAATGCATCACAAACGCGTTTCAATCTCGCTGTCTTTAGGTGGTGCCAAGCCAGCACAAACGCACAGACGCGTCTCAAACACGCTGCATTGAAGGTGGTTTAAAGTCAAGTTGAAGTCAAGGAGCGTTCCTGAATACGGGTGTAGAGAGCCGGATCGCACTAGCAGTTGATCATGGTACAAAATCGTTCGCATTTGAAACGCTCGCAGAGTAAGCGGCTTGTTACGTCATGGCTCGCGAGTATGCCAGTGTCACCCTTTCTCCTGCAGCTCGCGTGTTTACTAAATATTCAATTGTATAGATCAAGTGCCAGACGAAATGCGCTAGAATTTCGCAAGGTTGTTGTTCGTGAACGCACATGGATTAATTCACATAACACAGATGATGATCAAAAATGAGTGGTGGCCTGTTTCCTTAATAGTGGTTTAGCCAAAAGATTTTTTGTCGGAGCCCGGCATTACGGTGGGTCTCGAAATCATATCACGGCTGTGACAAATCAAAATGCGTGAATTATTAACAACCCTAGTCACAGGTCCATAAATAAACAAGAAAACGTGAATCACAGCTTCCGCAAGCGGTGATAAAAGCAAGTAAACGTAATTTCCTGTGTTCGCTCTTCCTTGCGGAGTTATTTCCGCCTACTACCGTCGATCGAAGGTATACATGACACTGCACCAGCATTTTCTTACGATAACTTTTTATATCTTACTGTTCCTCCGAGCTTAGTACCCGAACTTAGGGTATTTTCGAGCAGACTACACGTTCGATAGCCACCAGCTACATGGAGAACTGGATCTTGTCTAAAAAAAAGTTTTTTTTACTTACGCAGGACACTTCTCTCTCAAAGAAGGACCGATCGGTGCTCCTAAATGTATTCATTGCTGGAGTTTTATAAATTAACAGCACTTGATGATCTTGCTATAACCATTTCGCTATTTAAAGATGTTAAAAAACGGTCTCACTTGGTCCTTCTCGCGAAAAAATGAATCATTAGAAAGACAGCCGCCTACTTTTGGGGAATCGTCTGGGTACACGCTATGATGTGTGAGAAGAATCGGCCTAATTGATAGCAAATCTCACCAGGTCCACAAAGCAGCAATGGCAGAAAAAAATACATTGAGGGCATTAGCAAGGTAATTAGCAAGGTTAATTGTAAAACAGGGCATCGTTGCCGTGAACTGTTACTTAATTACCCAAACATAGATGCAGAACCAAGTGGCTGACTGGGCTAGCTGGTTTTGTGTACTTAAGGTTTAACAGCGCGAAAAAACACACATCAGGTAATGCTTGCCCCATCTTTTTCTTGTCTGCCGTGTGTGTTTTCGCGCTGTCAAACCTTAAGTATCGGTACAAAATCAAAAGACAAAAAGCAGCGACACGTCGAAGTTGGTGTGTTTGTCGTCCCAAGTATTTTTGGCAAGTGACCAAAAGTATAATAATTTGCTTACCTACCAAAACCTATTTAATAAAAAAAATTACTTGAAGTTTGCCTGAGGTCACAAGGATATGTTAGCTGGCTGCTTCAGCACAAAAAAAGGATCGTTATTTCACATAATAATCGTAAGTCTTCCAACAAACAATATCATGATTTTTATAATGCTAACAATGCATAATACAAATCTGTACAAGGTTTGAGAGAATAGTTTATGGGTATATTCATTGTCTCTACTGCCTTCTTGAATCAAGCTTTAAACGTAGTTCCTTAAAGGACGCCAAGAGAAAGGTAAAATAAATTTTAAAAAAGAACAAACAACAAAACAAACTGTATGGTTACGGTAAACAACTCAATCCACACCCTCGAGTGTTACTGCAGCGTCATCGCGGAGGCTCGGCGATAAATTACTGCCTGTGAACCGGCAGCCGCTAATTACCTGTCAAAACGGTCACAACAAAGCGTTGAATATCCCTTGTTATACGCTACAATGTTCCCATTTTTCGCGGTTCAACATACCCTTGCATTATTTTAAAATTTTGTCCGTCTTAAAAAACAACATTCTCTTCCTGGCTGGATTAGTATTATACTGCCCTTATTTGGCAGACTTCAACTTAATGTGACAGTAATAAGAAGGTTTACTTAGTTCGAAGTCCTCAGGCCTCTCGCGTCACCCTTCTTCCCGGTATTCCTGTCTTTCTTCTTTTTCTCTTGTTTTGCATGGGAGCATGCAGGTTCTTACATTTTAAACAAACGAAGTTGCAATTTCGAACTTTCAACAACCGCGTTTCTCATTGCAACTGTAGGCGAAGTTTTTTTTAGCCTATGTAAATGTGCTTTTTTGGGGTAGACGAATACACTAGCGCCATAGCAAGTTTACGGCGAAGTATTCAGTGCGCTAAGAGAGCCTCCAGAAACGGAACGCACACAAACATCGCCGAATAAGAGCCGAATGCGCTTGTTATATTGAACTATTTTATAGTGAGGCACAGCTGACTGTATTCAGGACCGAGTAAATGGCCAAGGAAATAACGGAAATGACATTTTTGTGTTTACGATGATTTGTGCATTTGCTAGTAAGATGTCTGGTCTTCTGTTCGGTCGTTTGTCCGTCCATCTAGTCATTCATCCTTCCATTCATTCATACTTCAATCAATCGATCAATCAATCAAATAAATATGTAATAATAATATTTAATAATAATTATTCTCTCCATTCTTTCGTGACACCACTGTGAAGCATTACGCTACTGCATATGTCCTCTACACATTTGGCAGTTCTCTTTTCGCATAGTTAGAAAGGGACTCTAGCTCTCACGTCGGGTTTCCCGTCGTTGACCTCCAGACTAAGTTGGCCTTTCACGAAAGTTTGGGCGTCTTTGTTTAAAATAAAAATGTTCTGTTGCAGTAAGACTATTCTTAAAATGGTCCACTTACCGTTGGAAAACTACTCCAACTATATTCAATTACTATTCTTACTCTAATCGGTGTCATCAGTATTCAATTTATATTCAATATGGTTCGAAAACTTTCTATTCGCACACCCCTCTAAATTATCCTAACCTAACACAGCTTTAAAAAACTATTATTGCAGCTAGGGCACGCACACACACACACCACACACACACACACACACGCACGCACGCACGCACGCACACACACACAACACACGCACGCACGCACCCAGACACACACACACACGCACGCACGCACCCAGACACACACACACGCGCACGCACGCACCCAGACACACACGCACGCGCACGCACACACACACGCACGCGCACGCACGCACCCAGACACACACACACACGCACGCATGCACGCACGCACACACACACACACACACACGCACACATACACACACACTCTCCCTCTCTCTCTCTCTCTCGTCGTGTTTTCAGCCAATCATGATACTTCGCTTGTTGTATTGATTATTTTGGGGAAAAGACCGCGTGCCAGAAAACATATTTTTCTGTGTAAAAAGCATCTATAGAAAGCCTGTGTATGAATATTAAGCGCTATATTTTGCTTCAAGTAGAAAAAGGTTCGCTTCCGAAACTTTCATGAAAATCAAAAGCTTTTCTGAATCAACCTATTTAAAAAGTGATGCTAAAGGCGGACTTGCAGTGGTAGGTCAAGAACCATTTTTTTATCGTATTAAATGTATCTGCATTTATCACGCTGTGTTTAATACTCTGTAGATACCGGGGTGTTTTCTTATATGATAACTGTAATCCCCAACATCTTCTAGTTACATTTTTTATCCTGTTGCAAGTTGTAATATTATATGGTTTATTGACGTAATAATTCTTCAGATATCTGTTCTGTACTACATATTATAACGAAACTTTTGTTTTTGTTTTACTATTCAACCATATAGGCTGCTAGCTTCTAACGAATATACTCTCGGACTGTGTTTTCTTGGGAGCTCCACTCACAATAGAAAAACTGCTCCTAGAACAGGCAACAGCGAGATTACGACCGAAATATGGGAAAACTCGAGAAGCCAAACAAAAGTACATTCTTGTGTAGAAAGAAAAAAATTCAAAATTCTGCCCTTGCATGAAAATAGTATACGGCTATTCTACAAACAGCCCAGACAAAGTCCAAAAACCTCAAAGGAGTGCAAGAAAATCCGCCATCACCTTTATGAGTCCGAAGTATAAGTTCCTATATTTGGTGGCACGCCATCTGGTCAAACTACCTCGCATCTAGAGGCTTATATATCTTCCTGCAGAGTCTAGCGGTATATTGACTTTATCGGCCTCAGATGTCCTGTTTAGTTTTACAGCATAAAGAAAAGCGATTTTTCTGCGAAGTCAAACGCCCCCCTGGGAGACGGCATCAATAATGCTTATCAAGTGCTTTAATTTTAAACTCGTTCGGTTGCGTATCTGTACCAGTAGGAAGCGATAAAGTCTGAACTGCATACAGATGACTCCAGGAAAAACAGAGATCCTCCATTTCATAAAGTGGACAGTGTACAACAAGAAAAAAAATTACATGATGCCATCCTATTTTACGCTAAGCATTCATGAAGAACCAGATAAGTTAAACAAATTATATTAGAGAAATACAGCCATGTGTGTTTCCCTGATGTTATGAAGTACTAAGCGTATTGAAGAACCAAAAGAACCAAAAATAATGATCTCTTTTATGTGTTTCAGGAGCTTCTGGCACTAAAATATGGGCTGTATCTTTTTTTTTGGTGATGGTGGGATTTCATGACATGATATAAATGTAAAATGTCTAATGCGCGTGATGGTATGGTGTAGTGAGGGTGTATTTGTCGTAAAATAGGTGAGGACTAACATGTGTTCCTCGGTGCTTTTCTGATCTTGCTAGAGTTTGATAATAAAACATTTTAAGCCTCTGATTTTTAATTATAACACCATATTCCTCGCGAGAGGGCTGCATCTTCTTGGGCTTACACACGTAAAAGCCCCTTCACGAAGTGGGCCTAAAAGTTTTAATACACAAATATATCAGGCAAATTGGCTGAGGGCTAAACGTTATGGTGCAAGGTCCGGCTCCAGCGTCAGTCGGACGCATTGGTCGGAACTGCAGGAGAATGCATACTCACTTTCCCTAAACTTTCTCAGCCTTCGCAATAACTCAGGCTGAAACTCATTAGTTGGTTGGTAACAACTTTATTGGAAGTCCGGCAGAGCTTTGGCCGACCGGGCCTTAGGTCTCCCGCGTGGGGTCGTCAATAATTTGCCTGACCGCCGCCTCGCGGGCCTGCTGGACGGCCCAGAGTTGGTCGCCGAGGCTGGGGCTGCACAGGGCAGTGGCCCACCGCGGCGGAAATGTTCCGGATTTAGCACCTTGTGGGTTTCTGGCGCATTCCCACCACATGTGACTAAATGTGGCAACCACAATATGGCATATCTTGCGTATATTCGTCGAATATATATTGATGTATAGTGGCCCTAACTCATGCCTACTCGCAATTTATGCACTCTCTCACGTTCATCTTCATGCCGTCCTCACACTCATCGGCACTTACTCGCATTCAGAAGCATGCGTACTCACACATATGCTCACTCACTCCATCACGTCCGTACGTCACTCATGCGCACTCACCCTCGTTCATAATAATGTCAGCTTGAAGCCATTCGAAGACACTTATGTTCGTACTAACACGTACTTCCACTCATACACACTTACTCATCTTCGCAATCTCACCCTCTTTTATTTATTTATTTATTTATTTATTTATTTATTTATTCTTCCTCATATACCCGAAGTTGGGAAATACATGAGGGATCGGCTGTTACCTAGCTGCAATTATTCGATAAGCAACTTCACGACTTCTGGGCTGGGTTGGACAAAGTATCCCTTGGCAGTGCGTTCCAGTCCCTCACTGCGCTTGTAGAGAAGAAGCATACGTGCTCAGCGGCCTGTGCCGGCGGTAGGTAGGCGAGTCCGGTTTGATTCGTGCTGCGGGACGGATGATGAGCAAGCAAGAATAATGAAGGACTTGAAGAGGAATGAAAAAATTTACACCTTCTCTCTCTAAAAGGAACCCTTCGTGGATGCGAAACAGCGGGTGTTAACGCTTACACTGGTGGCTGTGTTCACGCAGGCGCTCATCGCGGCATTTGGTAGCAGATAAACCTGCGGAGGCGCAAAGGACGCTGCGATTGTCCGAAGTTTTCTACTGAAACGTGCCAATCGCTACTAATGGCAATGAGAGACATAATACTCTGAATGGACACAGAGACCCTCAGTCCATTCTCACCTGACGCGCAAGCTGTAAAATTGTGTCCGGTATTCCGGTAATGCAAAGGGCGGGCGTACTGCCGAATAGCGTGCCCCGTAGCTGCTACTACGTCAAGTGGTGCCATCTATCGAAGAAATGAGACAACTAACAAACTCGTATTTTACGACCTCGAAGATTCCGGGAGTGTAACAGACTAAGCCTATCTATAGCATTGATTATTTGATTAAGTCTTTCGTAAACAATGCCGAATCGATACGAATACTTTGCTGTCGATGGTTGAAGCCATGAATCTCAGTCAAAGAAAAAAAAGTCAGTTTCGCCATAAAGGCGAACCAATGAATGCAATTGCAACAACTCGGAATGCAATGCTGAGAACGGCTAGCAGATCGAAGCGCTCAGCGCGCTGATCAAGCACAAATGACGCACGAAAACAGCACACACATGATGAAGTCTAACTAATAACGTTTACAGCTCAACGCTAATTGCACAGTTTCAAGAAAAACGACGCACAAAACGTAATCACAGGTACAGATATAAGTGCGAACTAACGAGTGTAAAATCAAGACATGCGTGCCATGTAACAACATGACTAACATGCCACGCTCATGATGCGCTCACGGCCGTTTCGCTAGCTTCACTTAAACCAAATTTTGTATTACGGGAGGTGAATGAATGACAAAGGTGAAGTACTGGTGCAAACACGATAAACATGAGATGCGTGTCATGTAACAACATTATTACATGCTGCGCTCATGATGCGCTCGCGGCCAATTCACCAGCCCAAATCTGAGCACACTGGCCTACATTTCCACCTCCATCAAAAATGCAGCCGCCACGCAGCAGCATTACAGTACACAAAGTTTCAATACCGCTTCCATGCGCACTGCAAACGTTAAACATTTTTATGAGCGGATGAGTTGGTTGGTCAGATAGTATTGTGCTTGTAAGGTTAACTACCTTATTCAGTAGTTCAGTACGCTCCTGCAAGTAGCCTCCCTGCCTTTCCTCTCTATTTATCTCTCTCTATTTATCTCTCTCTCTCTCTCTCTCCAGCAAGTAGGTATAAACGTTTTTAAAGGAGCGCTTGAATCTCTTCGGTCTTCATGGTACTTACAAAAAAAAAGACTACTACGAGTTAAGTCCCCCCTCTACAAATTTCAAACCGGTCATGTAAACTTCTAATGACTGGTAATGAAAAGTCCGCCTGTCGTAAAGTCGGCTCGACACAACCATTTTTCAGGATTTTTAATCGCAAGCTTCCGTAGTTCTGATACTATTTTTTTAAGTAATTTAGTCACCTGTACCACGAAGTCTACTCAAGCCGTAATACCACTACGAAAAGACCCTAAAGTGCCATCTATAGAGTGGCTCCCACCGTGGCCATGTCTTTCTTCCACATTGATAAACATCACCATTCTCGTGCAGCTATACATTTCCTTGCACTCCAATACAAATAGCGTGGCTGTCAGCAATGTAACACAAGTGTGTCAAAGGCTAGCCAATGTATGTGCAGCCACCATCGGGCCTGAAATTGCCTCTTCACAAATACTTAACACGTGCCCTAATATGTTAACCACAGAAGCATACGCAATGCTAACTACCATCAAATAGACTGTTAATCCCAACATCGATAAATGGGCAAAGTTTTTGGATTCTCCGAGCATGGTTGGCGAAATGCACACTGACAAACCAAACAAAAATCTAGTCCTCATTATAGGTGGACGAACTCACTCTCAAGTCGACTCACTCGGATTCACTCGGACCCAGATCAAGCCGCGAGTTTGAGTGAGTCGCATCAATTTAACGCCACGATAAATTTTGTATGAGCCCTTAGCCAATAAAAGAAATCGTGTAGGCGTAATCAAGTCGGTTGAAGAACTCAGGTTGCTTTTGTTGCTCTAGAGCTGAAATGTGCATGTCCGACAGATATTGACGTCGAAAGGTTAAGCTAAACAGGACAGCGTGTGCTTGAACTGCCTAAGGGGGTTGCGAAACACTGCAGAACACGCCAAAGCGCGGAAGGTCCAGATGGGCCAGCAGTGTTAGTCTTTGAAATCAGAAACTACTTGAATCTCGAAGGAAGGGCTCCAGCCATCGATTTCTAAAGAGCGTCTCTGCTGAGCCGGACAAGCATATCCCCGTAGCCCTAGCTGCAGCGAAGGAGCCACCGAAGCTAGATATATTCGGTCAGTACACAGGACACTCTTCTGCATTGTGTCCCAGCACGAAAATAACTTTCATGACTGGTTTGACCAGTCGATAGCATCCTTACATCAAAGGTTTGTCCCCACCACTGCCCGTTGCAGCTCCCATCTCTGAGCTGCTCGAGCGCACTTGTATAAGTCAACTGGGACAAAAGTACCCGCCCAATTTTTGCGTCAAGGTTCTCCACTCCTGTCAACATTTGTATTAGACGAAAGTGGATCTGATTGGTTCTAACACAACATTGCTATTACTACTCTTAATATTTGTAGGGGTAGTATAGGGTACTAATATAGCGATCAGATGTTCATTAGTGTAACTCGTATACTGCTAAGTTATGGATATCATCAACATGCTACGCGAGAAAGCCTAACTGCACCGTCTCAAAGTGCATCATAGTTGTAATAATTTTGAAGGTCTTGGGAAATCGTATCACCGATGTTTTTATTTTTCATAATTCGGTACAAATACACGTTGCCCTCTGGCACATTCTCCTGTGATTGTGACGTTGACAAAAACAGCAAATAGCGTGTTCATGACATAACTCCTTACTGCGGAAACCTGTGATTTGTGCAACTCAAACACAAACTACAACAATACACTGATAATGGTTAAGAGAGCGTTGGTCGTCGATAATCTACTCTAAGTGATATGCGACGGCAGTTATACATGCGGCATCGCATCTTTCGAACCTTGCACAAGTATTCGCGTACTAAGAAGCCAGCCTAAGTTCCCCTAGATCTAGGTTAGGCCTTTTTCACAAGTCTTTATATGCGAAGCATCTTAAGGTCCAATTCATTCCAGAGTGCGGTGCGACCACCCTCACATCGCATGCGCGCGCTTGCCTTTTCTTCTCGCCCACGCTCCCCCTTTCTCGCCCCGCAATGCCGACGCAGCTAGCGTCTGCTAGCCGACTCACGCTCCCCATTCTCCCTCCTATATGAATTCCTCTGAGCGGTGTTTACATCATCATTGCACATGCGCATTCCGCTCTCTCTCACTCTCGTCTCCTGGGCTCTCCCTCTTCCACCTCGCTAAAGTGAGCCTCGCCACACCGACACAAGCAGCGTCTGCTGATAAGTTTCTTGAATGAAACCGACTGCTCGCACTACACAACCATTCACTGGCTATTCCGTTTATTTGTAGGCACTGGATCTTGACTTCAGAAGTAGTGCCGGTGGGACATTTTTACAGCGCGTTGTTGAACAATAGAGGTTTTTAGTCTCTCTGGTCCACCACTATACGCAAAATACTTAGCGTGTACCGGAATACCAGACGTGAAATGTGCATGCGCATGCCATCAAAACATGGCCGCGCCGCTGAAAGCGATTGCCATCCACCGGAAATTTATCGAGTAGCCGTCGCGCGCTCTGTACAGCTCGCTAGCTTCTATATATATAATAGATGCTTTTATTGTAATAGCAAGAGAGAGAGAGAGAGAAAAACTTTATTAAAAGATCAGTCAATTGCTCAGGCATGGCCCGTTGCCCCTAGCTGTCGGCCGGAATCCCTTGGGACGCGGCAGCAGCAAGGGCTTGACTGATGATGTCGCGCTGGACGTTGGGATCTGGGCTGCAGAGCAGGGCCTCCCAGGATTCTACAGTGCGAGAACCATCGTTTTGACTTGGACATGTCCACACCATGTGGACCAAATTCGCTACCTCATCACAAAATTTACACTGGGACTGGAAAACTGCGGGGTGCCACTTGCTGTAAAGTGCGGGGTTTGGAAAAACCCCGGTCTGTAACTTTCGCCACAAAATCTCGTTTTTCTTACTTAGTGAGTTGTCCACTCTCGGGTACACTTGCCGATTCAGCCTGTAGTGTGCGACGATTTCATGGTATGTGCGCATATACTCGCTTCTTTTTTCGGTATTTTGGGAGGTTCCAGGGGTCGACCGGTAGGTGAGACCTCGGGCGACGGAATGAGCCTCCTCGTTCCCTCTAAGTCCTTGGTGAGCTGGAGCCCAGACAAGCAGAATCTGCTCTTTGGGTACTCCTACCATGTTTATTATACGGACGGCAGTCTCCGTCACCCTTCCCGATTCGTAATTTCTCACAGCGTTTTTGGAGTCGCTGATGACCACCCTGATCCCCTTTTGGCTGATGGCCAAAGCTATGGCCAATTCCTCGGCCTCTACAGTCTCGACACCAAGTACTGTGCAGCACGCAATTAGGCCACCATCTCCCCTGACCGCCACTGCCGTGTGTGCCGCTTTGCTTTCATATTCCGCAGCGTCTGTATACGCGACGTCCTGTCGACCAGTGTACCTAGATTGTAATGCCTCTGCCCTGGCTTTACGCCTGCCTTCGTGAAAGTTAGGGTTCATATTTCTGGGTAGCAGAGGTATCTTTATCCTGTCCCTGATCTGTATTGGTATGTCTTTTGAACGCGCTTGCTCACGCGTGGGCTCATAGCCCAATCTCTTTAATATTGCTCTCCCCGTTTTAGATCCGAGTAGTCTTTGATGTTGTGCAGTCACAGTAGCCTCAATTAGCTCATCGAGTGTGTTAGATACCCCCAACTTCATAAGTCTGTCAGTTGACGTGTTTGGGGGAAGTCCGAGCGCGACTTTCACACTTTTCCTGATAATGGTGTCGAGTTTGCCCCGCTCCGCTTGGTTTAATTTTAAATAAGGTGCCACGTACACTATCCTACTTATTATGAAGGTCTGTACTAATCTAAGAAGGTTCGCCTCCTTCATCCCAGCATGCCTGTTTGCTATTCGTCTGATGAGACGACATGTCTGATTAGAACTGGCTTCCAACCTAGCAAGAGTTTCAGAATTCCTACGGTTCGCCTGAATCCTTAGTCCAAGGACACGGATACTGTCGACCGCGGGGATCTCTGCGCCGTTAACATACAAGTGGATGTCCAATTCAGGCCTGTTGTGGAGCCGCCGTTTTCCGGCGGGCATGAGGAAGAGTGCTTCCGACTTTTCGGCCGAGCATTTAGGTCCTTTGGGCTCCAGGTACTCCACGATTTTATCAATGGCGATTTGCAGAGAGCCTTCAATTTGGCCGTCACTGCCCTTGTTCATCCATAATGTTATGTCATCCGCGTAAATGGTGTGATTTAAATTCTCAATATCCTTTAACTGTTCAGGCAGTTTCAACATCACAATGTTGAAAAGGGTGGGTGATAACACCGAGCCCTGAGGTGTCCCCCTGTTGCCTAATTTAATGTCCTCGATGGATTCTTCCCCGATTTTTAAAGTGGCTGTCCTGTTCGAAAGGAAGTCCTTGACATAATCATAAAGTCGCTTTCCGACGTTCAGGGAGCTCAGATTCTCCAAGATTGATACGTGCCTCACGTTGTCAAATGCTTTTGCCACATCTAAACCCACGATAACTTTTGTGTCTCGCGTTGGCTTGTCTATAATTTGATCCTTGAGCTGTAGCATCACGTCGCACGCTGATAGTCGGGGTCGAAAACCGATCATGGTGTCCGGATACATACCATTGTCTTCCATGTACCTATTGAGCCGCGTCTGAACGACATGCTCCATGAGCTTACCTACGCAAGACGTTAACGATATCGGCCTAAGATTCTCGAAACAGAGTTTTTTACCCGGTTTAGGAATGAAAATTACAATTGCAAGTTTCCACTCCTGCGGTATCGTCCCTTTTTCCCAACACTCCTGCATGTACGTTGCTAGGTTAGCGATGGACCTATCGTCTAAATTATGGAGCATTTTGTTAGTCACTCTGTCCGGCCCTGCCGCTGATCTAGTCCTTAGCCGATTAATCTCCGCTCTCACCTCAGCCAGGGAGATAGGGGCGTCTAAGGCTGCGTTTTCCCGCCCTCCATAATCTGGGAGAGGTTCGGATCCGGCGGGATTAATGTATCTGCTCCGAACTTCTTCTAAGAGTTTTTTCTTAGTACCTTCAAATTGGTGCGCCATTCGTTCCAATTGTTGTTTAGACGCTGTCTTCGTGCTCTCCGGATCTAAAAGGTGACGAAGAAGTCGCCACGTCCCGGACGTACTTATATTTCTATCCATCTCCTGACAGACGTTCCCCCACCTTTGCTTCGTGAGCGTGATGGCGTGCTCTTCAATTTGCCTGTTTAAAGCTGCTATTTGTTTCCTGATACTCCGATCCCATCTCCTCTGTTGGAGTCGGTTTTCCAAAGCTTTCTTTTTCTTCCAAAGATTTACTAATCTCGTGTCTACCACTTCGTTGTCCTCTTCGGTTTCCACCGCTTCAGTGGCTTCCTTAACAGTGCGTAACACCCCATCGCACCACTCGGCAATGTCGGAAATGGGAGTCGGGTCGCCTCTTAGGTCCCTGAAAGAGCCCCATTTACGGCCTCTACCCTTCGTTTCCGAGGTGTTGCCGGGCCTCCCTCTACCACTATTTCTATGATCATGTGATCACTGCCTAGGTCCTCGTTTGTGTTGCACCACGTGGCACTAGTGCCGCTCCCCGTCAGGGTAAGGTCGGGTGTGGTATCAATCGCGACACTATTTCCCTTCCTCGTTGGCTGCAACGGGTCGGTTATCAAGTCCAGATTATGAGTTTGCATGTCATCCCACAATTTCCTGCCCTTAATTGAAGCCTGCTTATATCCCCATGCCGTGTGGTGAGCGTTAAAGTCACCGACGATCAGCAATGGGTTGTTCTTACTCTTACGTCGCGTAGAAGCGAAGAGATCCCCAAAGTCGCATCGCCTTTGTCTGGGAGAGCTGTATATATTTAGTACGAACAAGCTAGCGTTTTTCTTTTTTGGGGTATTAGTTCTATGAGAACATGGTCGATGTGTGCATTACCAATGTCATGCTGCACCACCGTAACGTTTCGCCTGACCAGGGTGGCCACCTGCGTACTCGTGCCTTCGCTTACATAGGATTTATAACCCGGCAACGTCGCCTTTCTCCCACATTCCTGTAAAGCTATAACATCCGGTCGATCCCCTTTCCTCAGGAATTCCTGCAGAACCGCACGCTTGCGCGTGAAGCCTCTGCAGTTCCATTGCCAAACGGTGTTCTTACTGAATCTGTGAGCCATGATTGCCACTAAGGTGATTAATCGGCCTGCCTAATACTTACTTTTTGGGCGAGCTGTTCATACGCCCGATCCCTCTTCGCGAATTCTGTTTTAAGTTCTTCGGTAAGTTTATTATCCCGCTGATGCAACTGCTGATTCAGATTTTGAAACATTTCGAACATTCGTTTCTCGAAGGCCTTACGCCATTCATCGTCCTGGGTAGATTTGGCTTCAATGTTTGCCTCCAGTTGCGCTATTTTCATGTCTATCACTGTCGCTACGTTCTCCTCTATTACGGGCTTTTCCGCTTCTTTTGCCCTCTTTTTCGCTGGAGGTGGAGTAGCGCTCTGCTCCTCCGGCCATTTTTATATTTTGATTCTGTGGCATTCGTGGTAGGGAGACCGGTGTTGTGTTAGACGACTTAATAGCTATTTGAAGCTCCTCTATTTGCCGACTCATCATTGCTAGCTGCTCTTTAAGCATGCGATTCTCTTCCTTAATGGTTAACATTTCTTCATCGCGTTTATCTGGGCGGCCCTATCTCCCCAACCCACCTTGCGGTTCGGCGACGTGGGTCTCCCACTGTCGAGGACAGCACTGCCGGAAGTCCCCTCGTTTACTGGACCAGTCATTGGTGGCAGATCTCCTTCTTGTCTTTCCGGTAGTCTTGGGAAGGAACCTGCTCTTCCTCTTGACCCTCTTCGATGCTTCGACCGGCTCCTGGACCGTTCTTTGATCTCTTCCATTCTGCACGTTTGTGGATCGGCATCTTCCGCCTTCCGCTCTTCTCCTTCCATTCGCCGCCAGGCCTCCCACTGTCTCTTCTTTATTGTATAAGGGGTCCTGAAAGCTTCCTTGCATTTCCGATCTGCTGTCAGATGACCTTTGCCACACAGCTTACACTTGGGCTCACATGCATGGTCCTCGGGTGGAGCTGTCATTCCGCATCCCCGGCAGCGAACATGGTCGCTGATACACACGTCCGATCTGTGTCCTAGCTGGCCACATCGGTAGCACACCTCGTATCGTTTCTTATAAAGCACGCACTTCAGCGGTACGCCGTAACAGTACATCCGCCTGGGCACTGTCTCATTTTTGAAGATGATGACCGCTGAACTTGAGTTCCCCAGCTTCCTAACACCAAGTATCGGCGGGTTCCTTGAGTTGTCGAAGGCCTCTGTCAGTTCCTCTACTGACAATCTCGGGTCGATGCCGCGCACCACACCCCGCCCGCTATCCTCGTGCGGCGCGAGGTACGCCGTGACGTCATAGCTCTTGCCTTCAATCTTGATAGACTTAATCCTGGTCACCTTCCAGACAGTGTCTATGTCTGGAGTGCTGAAAATCAGGGTGCCTTGCTTGTCGTTAACAATGAACACTTCCTTGTCTTGTCCCTTAATCCACGGAATTTGCGCTGCCATGCGCACCGCCTCACTGAGCCTGGTGTTCGGAATTTTTGTGAGCGCCAGCCCGCACTTCGGACGAATGATTATCTTGTAGTCGTTCGCCGGCAACCGCGGTAGGTACGACGCAATCGAGCGCTCCGCGATCTTGTGCCCCAGCTTTTTGTATGCTGCGTTCGCAGCCGCCGTCTTCTTCCTGTCTTCGCCGGGCTCGGTTCCACTTTCTGCCCGGGCGTTGCCATCTTGGCGTCCCTGTCTGTCACCTCTAGCGGCGTCACGCAGCTCTTTAACATGTTTTCCAACTTTCGTGATCCAGTCAGCGGTTCTAAATTCTTCAGGGGTAATTTCAGTGCCCTCCACGGTCACCTCCATTGCCGTCGCGTCTCCACAACGGGGCTCTGAAGCGAACGCCGGGGCGTCGGCCACCGCCGAGCCGCCGCGTTTGTTCACCGCTAGCGTTAGGCTTTGCTGGGCGGAGACGCAGTCGACACCAAAATAGCCATAAAATGCCCCAAAACGTACTCACAGTCCTGAAGTCGTGGTCTAGATGGTCCAGAGAACTTCAGGCAGGAGATTATAGGAGTTGTTGCTGTAACTGCACGATTTCCACCAGACCAAACAACTTTCCGCGGAGCTGATGCGAGGCACATCCGAACTCCCTGGCCCCCTGGTGGCCCAACCCCCTTGTAATAGCAAATATATGGACACTCTCGGCTGGATTTCGCCGCCGGTGTCGGCATTGATGTCATGTACCATAAATAAATAAATAAATAAATAAATAAATAAATATATATATATATATATATATATATATATATATATATATATATATATATCTGTCTGTGTGTGTGTGTGTGTGTGTGTGTGTGTGTGTGTGTGTGTTTATATAAGAAAACACAAGAAAGAAAAAAAGTTCCAGAAAAAAGTTAGCAGATCCCACGTACAGTGGGAATCGATTAAGTGCGAAGCACAAATAAGAAATGTTGATATGTCACTTTAATATCACCACAACGTTATGAGGTGGAAGTAAATGACACCGTAAATGACTTCCGCGTCATCATTATCACGTTTGCATGTGTCGTTTACCTTCGTCATATATTCACATCACGTGATACCAAGTTTATTATATGTGGAGCTAGCGAAACGGCCTCGAGTACATCATGAAGGGCCCAAGCTACTCCAACGTAACGTTGACGCGTGTGCTCGCTGGGCACAGCGAAGCTACGTTAGCAAAACGCGAGCACTCTATTGTCTGATGCCAAGCGCGATCGGCGTGACCAGCGTCCGTCATCGCGGCCCGACGGCAACCGGCGCGAAATGCGACATGCTGCATGCATTTGGCACCAATGCGTTACCCAGACAGCACTGTGTCTGCCTCTTTTCAAGTCGGAGGGACGCCGGACGCGCTGAAACGCGCATGCGTCAAAGCACCGCTGCGCGTGCCTGCGAGTATATGGCACGACCGGCGCCTGGCGTGGCAACGCCGGCGTGACGCGAAATGAGCGCCGGCTAGCACACGCACCGCGTCACGTCGAAATGTATTGGCGCATTGACTGCGTCATGCAGTCATGTTCTCACATGACAGCCATCTCATAATTATTATGTTTGCACCAGTGACATACCTTCGTCATCCATTAGCGTCACGTAATACCAAATTTGGCACATGTCAAGCTAGCGAAACGGCCGCCAGCGCATCATCAGAGTGGCATGTAGTCATTTTCTTACATAACACGCGTGTCGTGATTATCGTGCTTGGATGTGTCATTTGCCTATGTCGTCCATTCGCGTCGCGTAATACCGAGTTTAGTACATGTGAAGCTATGTACGTTAAAGAACCCCAGGTGGTCGAAATTTCCGGATCCCTCCACTACGGCGTCTGTCATAATCATATCGTGGTTTCCGGACGTTAAACCCCACAAATCTATCATCAATGCTGGCACTGTTTCGAAGGAGTGAGCGGCGACGTGGTATACAGAAAGTTAATCTCAGTCTGCAATAATAAATGTGAATGCTCTGGTGGATAACTGTGCTTTGTACGTGAGCCTATGTTTTTTTCTGGTATACCGAATTTAATTCGTGATCAAGCTTTCGTAAAAACAGACAAAGATGATGAAACGAGGCAGAATTTCCTAACTTAAGATGACTGTCATCTATCATATTGTGTGGTTTCGCAAATCTCCAAGAAGCAGAACTCTTTTGTTTGACAGTGGGGAGTTCAGCTGGTTTGTGTAATGTAAGTTCTCTCTTTTCGAGCCTTATTAGCAAATATTGGCCAACCTTGTCGTGCTTTCTTTCCAAGGAAGCCAGCCAAAATGTTTCAGAGCCCTTTCCGCTTGTGTGTTTTTTTATGGCGCTGTTTATTTCCTTGCCGTAAATGGCATTGCTATGTCCACCTATTTCTTTGTGTTTCAATTCTGGCCTCTCTGCCTAGGCAGTACCCTAACTGGTCGCATTGAAAATTAGACAACTCTGTTCTTTATTCTTTATTTATATTTGCCTCAAAAACGTCTTGCAGAGCGATGGGAATTTGTGTGCTGTGGTTTGTTTACACATGACGGCAAGTTTGTTCGAGCAACGTGTGGTCTCAGTCTTCGGGGTCCGTCCAAGTTAGATGTTTATTAGAACATACCGATATGAAAGGTTTGTCGTGGAAACTTATGCTTAAGTTAACGTAGTCTGCTGGCCGGTTGCGAAAAGGTGGTGTTGGCTTGTTGACTTGTGACCTAGCTGCTTTAACATTGCGTACTTTTACGAACGAGATGGGTTGAT
>WOVY01008259.1:0-22086 GCA_013436015.1 Rhipicephalus annulatus
CACTTCATGGCTCAGTGTCACAATTTGATGACTCATGACTGTGCTTAGTGTTCCGCGCAGGTCTTTTGACAAAAGAGCTGTTCAAAACCGAGGTGGATCCCTGGAAATCGATCGTCCGCGCCCAGCTGCGAGAGTGAAGCTCTGAGGTAGATAGGCGCACCTAGTGTAGAGAGATTCGTCTGCCTGAGAAACCGTAGCGATATGGAGAAGGCAAAGCTAGGTGTAAAGTAGGAGAGCAAAGGCGAAGATACAGCACGAAGTGTAGAGAGGAACACGCAGTGGCAGAGTGGTTGTATCTGCTATTGAGAGAAGCCGACCAATGGTAGAGTGCATTCAAGCACAGGTGTTAAGTGCAGAAAGAGTGGCAATGGTGCGCCGAGCCAATGTCACCTAGATGATTTTAGGCCTGCTCTCTGTTCCTGCCGCGAGCTCTGACGTCACTCCATTTGAACGTCGTGTTTTCGCTGCACTGACGTGCTTACGCTGGCTCTCATGCCGCTCGACGGTGGTGAATCACCAAGTCTCACGAAAGCTTTTGTGGCATGCTGGTGTGCTTGTTGGTGTCTTTAGAAGAGCGTGTTTTTTTTCTTAGTGTCTGTGAACTGCGGCGTCAATATGTGATGCGCATTGTACACTGGATATTCGCATAGTGTACGGCAGCAAATCCGCACGATGGTGTCATGATCCACTTCAAGCCAGAATATTTATTATCCACTAGCAAATATGCCCATCTGAGAACCGGCAACACAGTTGAAGCTCCCGTGGTGGCTACACGGCCTACGAAGTTCTGAAAACTTTCTCAGTGCCCCAAGTTACTGAGGAGAGTGGCAGCAGCGACCACTCTCTTCAGTAACTGCGTCTTTATGAAGAAAGATGTGCCGGAAAGTACGATAGGGTGAACTCCGGCAATAAAACTGCAGAAACTTACAAAATCAGTATAGGAACTGTTTCTGTGCATATTCAAATTGTGTGTCCATGTGCGCGTGTGTGTGTGCGCGCGCGCGCGCGTGTACATGTTATGTAACTAACGAATAAAGAATGAATATAATTTACCCTATTTATTTCGTCACTTTCATGGGCCATGAAATTCTGCTTTTATCAATCGACCACAGGGTCGCTAGCGCACGATCTTTCCTGACTTTTTCTTAGAATAATAGATGGCTTAGATATAAATTGCCAAAAACTTAAAAGCGCAATACATTACCTAAATCAGCGCTTTTCTGAACATAAAGCCGTTGTAAAGCTGTTACGCTTAGAAAACTCGCTCGGAATGCTTTTTTCTTTTAATAAATTCACATCTGTTAAATAGGTGGCAAAGAATTCACAGATTCCCGTACGCGCGATCACTGTGTCAAAAAGAGTGCCGTCACGGAGGCAGTGAGAAGGCCTGAAATGGTTTTTCTAGGTGGTATTGGCAGCGCGTAAGCGACTTGATGCTATCACTATTTAGGATTAATCAGCCTTTGTGAGGTAAAGTCAGTTGACGGCTTGTTGAAGCGCGAAATTGCTTCTTCAGTTGGACTATACAAATTTCGACAGAATACAATGCGTATGATTATCATCATGTTTTAAATCTGTCACTGCTGGTCGAGTGCCTTTACAGAGCCCAAAGAGAACTTTTTTAGAGTTACTGTATATACTACCTTTAGTAAAGGTAGCATATACAGTAACTCTATCTGGAAATGTCCATGGGGGACCCCACTCACAACGTGCGCCCAATGTCCTGTCCTACCATGCTGAGACAAGTGCAGAGCATATTCCAGGAGATCGGACCAGCCGCTCACCATTGCTTCTGCGTCGGCAGAAGCTGTGGTGAGGCCGCTCGCCCCAACCTCGCCGCTCTCGCTCTCCCTACGACCGTGGCTCGGAAAACTAGCCGGTGAAGTCCCCGGAGGTGACGCTCTATACACAACTCGGACTGCAAACCGTCTGATTACTCCCGACCAGCGGTGCAACCTTGTCACACATGTCCCGTTTACTAGGGAGGCGATCGCCGGGCTAATTCTAAGAGCCGAAGTATCGGCCCCCCGAACCACACCACGAAAGCGTGGACAATTTAGGAGTGGTCCTTATTGGCGCGCCAGCAGACGCCGGCTGTGGCCCAAAGAACAAGTCAGAGCCGAGAGTTGATAAACAAACAAAATTATATTCTCAATAATGGCAGATCAGAAAAACAATAGACCAATATGCTCACTCCACAATAGCTGAGTACAATATGTCGCCAATCAATCAACACACTACACAGTACAATTAGCCACACTCGAACAACGGACACAGACAACAGTACACACTACAATGCAGTCGCATGCATTGAACAACCAAGACCCTTAAAGACTAAAGAGATAGAAAACCTATTCAGTCCAAAGTCCTTGGAACCAAAGTCTGAATGATACTCTTCCGAGAATCACTCACTCAAAGTCCAGCGTTGTTGCCGCTCCGCTGTCCCGAAGTTTCTCTTCCAGGAAACCAGGCGTCTTCAATTGGCCACTCTCCAAGCTTCAAACTTCTTCGCCGGAAACACGTCGGCTTCACACACGCAGCTGTTGCCACGCGTCTTCGCTCGATAGCGGTAAACACACGCTCTTGCCTGTAGCTCGAGCCTTCACCCCTCAGGTGGAAATCCTCTTCTTCTCCCGCTTTTTCTCTACGGAAAAACCTTCGCCGACCACTCGGCGGAATCCCTACACGCTCTGGTGCTAACTTCCGTCTCCTCCTGCTCTCTCGTCTCGGCCGCTCGATTAAATACCTTCCGCGCCACATTCCAGAAAGTTCTCGTCATTTCGTCGGCGCGATACGCAGCGAAGGCTAGGGAAAGGCGCGAGACTGTACGAGGGCCGTCCCCGACCGATGACTCAACTCGGTATGACCACGCCTATTTCCTTCTGGAACTTTCCAGTGCTTGCCCGGACGCCGCTGTGGGGTGAGGAGGTTCGTCGGCGAAGCCACGCTTCCGCGGGGAGAGCGCGCGCCCGGGAGCCTTGGATGTTTGTTTTCTTTTTTTTTTCTTTTGACCTCGTGGCGTTTCTCCCGCCCGTTATCGCAAGAATTTGGCGGCGCGCCCATTTTTAGCGCTCGTTCTGTGACACTGCCCCCCACTTTAAGAATATTATCTCATAATATTCAAAAGCACACAAACGAGCGCGAACCGTCACCACACACTCTGAAAGACTGTAACACAAACCGTCGCTCACGACACTTCACATTCGCAATAGATCGCTCAATACAATCTTACATTGTAGTTCAATTCCACAACACATGAAATATAGCCACAGGTACATGACTACAACACTTCATCACTCATTCCAAACAATACAAACGTACAAAGTTCTCTCATTACAACAATTATACAACACTATACATCACACCATAGCACAGACACTTCGACACTTGTGACACAGGATAACACAACATTAACACAACGTATGGCACTCAGCACTGCCAAACACATTCTTATTCGACTTCAGCACTTATCCTGTGTATTTCGAGCTGCGCTTGCGTCCTTTCTTGCGGTGCTCGCTCGATTTCTTCTTGTTTTTTCTTGTTCTTTTTCGGCGAGCCTTTTCCGACGACGACATCTGAGGTGGCGCCTCAGCCATCGTTGTCACTTCCGACACCGTTAACAGGTCATAACATTCAACGGGTCCTATCTGTTTATTTACCAGCTCGTACATGTCATGGCCTTGGGCTTGGCTGGCCAATTCTGTCACCATTACACTGTCGGTCGGTTGGGGTCGTGCCGACGTACGTCCAGCTGCCCAGCACGTGAACTTATTCGACACGATCGTCTTCTCCTTCGCTGTCTCTTGCGCCGCGGCTTCGCCTCGGGCTCTAGTGAGATCCGTCACGGGATGCTCCTCCACAGTATCTCGCGGTCGCTGGGTTGGCGAGGGCTCTATCTTCGGGTCTTCTCCCAACCATTCTGGATCATTCGGCCCTCGCGCCCCGTCGATGTTTCCGATGACAAGGTCGTACAGGGGGGTCGTCATGCATAGAGCTGTAACCTTCCCGCTGAAGTACGGGGTTTCAACCTCAATCTCTGCTTCGGGAAGCATCCGAACTGTACGGTCAATTAAGCAAACCGGTTTCGTTTTGCCTGTTAACTCACTTTCCCGTACCAAATCTTTCCGCACGATAACAGTGGAGCTGCCGGTATCTCTTAACACCGTAATCTTTTTGTCCGCAACTTTTCCAGGCAGCGTTGGCATTCCTTTCGTAACACCGGTTGGCTGTTTTGACATTACAGCACCCAGAATAGGAATTTTCTCCCCATTTTTCAACTCTACGAATCCATCGGTGACGGCATTATTATCAGATTTCGGTGCCACTTGCATACAGGATACCTGGTGAGTTTGACTCACTCCGTTCCGACAAGCGTCTGCTTTGTGCCCAGTCTGACCACACTTGAAACATTTTACTGCCGTAGGGCTCGTAAGATCGTTCGACAGTTTTTCGCGCGATGACCCACTCGGTTGCACAGAAAACATCGCGGAATGCTCTATGGTGCACGCTTCTTTTCTTCGGGAGCCAATTTCTTCGAATCATCGGGACACTCCTTCTTTACCTTGGCCAAATTAGTTCCACCTTGCGCTTCCAAGAATTGATCAGCCAATTCAAGCATTCCTTCAAGTGACTCAGCCTTCCTCTCTTTCAAGTACAGCGACAGGCTCGGGTGGCAACTAGTAAGAAATTGTTCTCTAATTAGGAGCTCTCTAAGCTCATCGTACTCCTGCGCTGTCCCTGAAAGTTCAATCCACCTGTCGAAATAATGGCTAAGTCGGGCGGCATACTGCGTAGCCGTCTCACCATCAGCTGGCTTTCCTGTCCGAAATCTGTCCCGGAATCCTTCTACAGTAAATCTAAATCGCTTCAGCAAAGCAGCTTTCACCTTTGCATAGTTGGCTGCATCGGTCGGCGTCAGCCTACAATACACACTGAGCGCTTCACCACTCAAGCAAGTACTCAAAGAAGTTGCCCATTGATGTTCCGGTCAATTCTGGCTCCTCGCAATCGTCTCAAATCGGTGAAGGTACGCGTCAAGGTCGTCCTTCCTTTCATCAAACGCTACGAGCAGCTTGCTTGGGTTCAAGCGGAAGCCATGGTCCTCCCGTTCGCTGCTTTCAACTCTAGCTTGGACGGGAGTTTCACTTCGCTGTTGCAAACGGAGCCGCTCGAGTTCCATCTCGTGCTGTCGCTGCCGTTCCCTTTCCTCTCTTTCTTCTTTCGCTCTCTCAGCTGCCAGTCTTTCTTTCTCCAGCTCCAACTTCAATTGTAGCTCTCTTTCTTCTTTCAGCTGTCGCTCCCTTGCCTCTCTTTCTTCTCTCGCCCTTTCAGCTGTCAACCTCTCTCGTTCCAACTCAGCTGCTTTTTCTTCTTTGGCTCTCTCAACTGCCGACCTCTCTCGTTCCAACTCAGCTGCTTTTTCTTCCTTGGATCTCTCAGCTGCCAACGTTTTTCTCTCCACCGCCTCTTTCTCCTTCTGGCTTACCCATTTCCGTAGTTCGGCGCCAGAAAGACCCATCTTCTCACCAAGAGCGACTAACTTTTCGAGATCCATTGTGTCTCCCAACTCGCAAATAAAACCTTGCCGCGTGCAAAACGTATCTGCCTAAATCAGTCTATCGGAACACTCCCCTGCACTCGTTAACGAGAACACTGAACAACACACAAAATCGTTCCGATAGCACTATCAACAACTCGAGACTCTTTCTCACTACTTTGGACACACTGTGCACCAATAGGTCCTGTAGCGGACGCCAGATTAATTGTCACACATGTCCCGTTTATTAGGGAGGCAATCGCCGGGCTAATTCTAAGAGCCGAAGTATCGGCTCCCCGAACCGCACCACGAAAGCGTGGACAATTTAGGAGTGGTCCTTATTGGCGCACCTGCAGACGCCGGCTGTGGCCCAAAGAACAAGTCAGAGCCGAGAGTTGATAAACAAACAAAATTATATACTCAATAATGGCAGATCAGAAAAACAATACACCAATATGCTCACTCCACAATAGCTGAGTACAATATGTCACCAATCAATCAACGCACTACACAGTACAATTAGCCACACTCGAACAACGGACACAGACAACAGTACACACTACTATGCAGTCACATGCATTGAACAACCAAGACCCTTAAAGACTAAAGAGATAGAAAACCTATTCAGTCCAAAGTCGTTGGAACCAAAGTCTGAATGATACTCTTCCGAGAATCCCTCACTCAAAGTCCAGCGTTGTTTCCGCTCCGCTGTCCCGAAGTTTCTCTTCCAGGAAACCACGCGTCTTCAATTGGCCACTCTCCAAGCTTCAAACTTCTTCGCCGGAAACACGTCGGCTTCACACACGCAGCTGTTGCCACGCGTCTTCGCTCGATAGCGGTAAACACACGCTCTTGTCTGTAGCTCGAGCCTTCACCCCTCAGGTGGAAATCCTCTTCTTTTCCCGCTTTGTCTCTACGGAAAAACCTTCGCCGACTACTCGGCGGAATCCCTACGCGCTCTGGCGCTAACTTCCGTCTCCTCCTGCTCTCTCGTCTCGGCCGCTCGATTAAATACCTTCCGCGCCACATTCCAGAAAGTTCTCGTCATTTCGTCGGCGCGATACGCAGCGAAGGCTGGGGAGAGGCGCGAGACTGTACGAGGGCCGTCCCCGACCGATGACTCAACTCGGTATGACCACGCCTATTTCCTTCTGCAACTTTCCAGTGCTTGCCCGGCCGCCGCTTTGGGGTGAGGAGGTTCATCGGCGAAGCCACGCTTCCGCGAGGAGAGCGCGCGCCCGGGGAGCCTTGGATGTTTGTTTCCTTTTTTTTTCTTTTGACCTTGCGGCGTTTCTCTCGCCCGTTATCGCAAGAATTTGGCGGCGCGCCCATTTTTAGCGCTCGTTCTGTGACAAACCTTCTTGCAATTTTCGTCGACGGTTTACCTGTAACTGCTCTTGCACAAAAATCTTTGATGGGCTCAGACCTCCGCCGCCACCTCCAAAAAGTTCTGACGCCCGCAATCGCGCCTACCGTTCATACAGCAGATGCGAGTACTCCTGATGTGCTTGGAATGTGCACTGCGCGATTAACGATCTCTGAGCATCAAACATCAACTGGAAAATTTCCCTCACGACCTTATTGTTACACTTGACTTTCTGACCTCGCACGCTGCGCTCATTTGCTGCTCCGAAGGTCTTCTTCCGCTCGAACTTCCCTCCTTCTCAGATACCATCCCTACTAGCCCATTCGTCTATGCTATGTTGACTTCAATCGACTTCCACCACAAGCCACAATCCAAGTCCAGCTCTCGCCATCCCCTCAATTACCCGATGGTGATTATATTGGTGCCCCAATTTATGACATGGCCATGACGGTTAATGTCGCGCTCCCCAACATGGTGGTTACCGTTAAGACAACCGAATTTACTTTCCCGTCCTCGATTTTGGCTTCTCGTCGCAAGTTATTTCTTGCGGCAAGTCACTAGCGCGTCTGACAACATTGGTCGACTACACAGTTTCCGCCCTAACCACTAATTGGCCACCCGATTTTTCACGAACGTCACTCTCTCCCCGTTTCAGTTCCGACCTTTTCACGCCAATGATATTCGACAAGCTTTTTTCTGAACAAGTCTTTGATCTCCATCGCGTCCTCGCTTATTATCAGGACATGGTTGACTTCGGCGACCGTAAATTAGGCCAGACATCTGTGGCAACCCATCGTATCGATACCACTGACGCTCAACCCATTCATCGACGGCTCTGCAGCGTGTTAGCCCCGAAGCATGATATTATACAACGGGAAGTGTATAAAATGCTCCATAATTGCATAATCGAACCCTCATTTAGAACCTGGTCCTCACCCCTTGTACTTGTTAAAAATAGGGACAATAGCTGGAGATTGCGTGTATATCCTCTACCGCGCATAGATGATGCCCTCCATTGCTTACACAGTGCCTAATATTTACCTTCGCTCAGGCTACTGGCAGATCGCTCCACGCTAAGGCAAAATTACCCGAAAAAGGAGTAACGGAGCACAATAGGCGAGTGCGATGAACGGATAGACCGTTGAGGAGCAAACACAGAGGAAAGCGTGCCGCGTGAAACCGCTTAGTCTCCAAACACGCTCCAAAGGGAGGAACCACCCGGGGATTGCAGGCAGCGCGAAAAGCGTTGCCAAGGTGACCAGGCCTCCCTCTCCTCCTCTGCTGGCTCAGTCTTTCCCCGTATTTTGCATGGCGACGATGCGCGTCGCGTCGTGCTCGGAGTGCTCGTCCACGGCCGCCTGGATTCGACAATATAAGAATTTTGACATGGTGCTTGTGTGTACCAGTGTGGGCTGCTGCTTTTGCGTTTCCCTGCACCCATGAAGTCTGGAGCAAGTCTCGACTCGTCACCACGCCGCGCTGTATATCTCTGGCTTCAAGATAGTCACGACCAACACACGACAGCAATAGTTGGGAAGGCCAATATGGCGGCCGAGAAGAACAGGCCAATCGGATATATACTTCAGTCCGACTCAGGGCAGAAAACAGCGCTGGATTCTAAGGCAAGTAGGTTATCATTCTTTATTCTACTCTACTTGTCGCGTGTGTGATATGGATCACGCTTGCCGGCAACGGGTTCGGTCGTGTTGTTTATCGCATGCACGAAATGCATCACCAAGGTCAGCTTCGGCGTCTACAGTTCCCGTGTGTTTTTCGACCACCTGGAAATTGGCCGCTCTCTCATCGAATGCTCGCCTGTCTACGCCGCCGCTATGAGCTTCGGGCTGACGATATTGGGCTCAGACCTCGTCGCTGTGTTGAGAGTCAGCAGAAACACGTTACGGACTCTCGCGAAGAGCTTGGTTGTAGTGTGTCACGAGCTGTAAGTGCACCAGCACGGGCTGGCGGGGCTTTGGCTAGCGTCGGAACTCACTGAAGATTGGTCGCCATTACAGTTGGCTTTCCCGCAAGTCGGTCGCAAGAAGCTCGGCACCATACGCTGGCCACGGCGGCGGACTCGCGTTTGCACGCTGCACTCGCTCGAGTTTGTGGAAAAGGGCCACATTACCGTCAATTTCTTCAGCGCTAGCTCCAAACTAGCTCGGCGCTGTTCGTGGCGGCGGCCAAGTGCACCGTCGCTCTCCCGTTCGAAGTTCGCTGGCGGCAGACACTCCACGTGCAGCGCCGTGTTTGGTCTGCCGCCAGCGAAAGCAGTTACACATAGGTGGCTAACTACTTTTGCGCGTGTTCTTTTCTGCGCAACTTGTTGCTCATTGTGCAGAAGAACAGGCGAAAAAAGTATTAGGCCTGGCGGAAAATAAGCAAAAAACAATGTTTTAACTGGGGACAAAAAGTTCATTCGATTCGAGTATTTTAGTGGATCAACCGTTCGTCCGGCAAGGTGCAACTGTGAGGACCAACGATTACCTATTACGGTGTAAATGAGGGGATTACAGTTGCTCTATAGGGCGCAAAAGCGAGGACTAAATGTTAGTCCCTTGAGGTGAATTGTGGGAGTAACAGTTACTCACTAAGGTGTAAAAGTGTGGGCTAAATGTAGTCTCTCGAGCTCGTCTGTGGGGACTAACTGTTAGACCTGGTGCCGTTAGTCCTTAAAGAGATTAATGGTTGTGGCATCCCCATTAGCTTCCCAAAAGACGAACCACACACCCTTTTAACACCCTTTTGTCTTAGAGTGTGTGGACGACCAAGACAAAGAAAAACACGGCATTCGGGACTCCTGATGAAATTTATCAGTACCAAATGGTGCCTTTTGGATTATGTAATGCTTTAACGACTGTCGAGTGCATGATGGGCTCTCTCCTTCGAGGCATGAAGTGGTAAATCTGCCTCTGCTATATTGATGATGTTATTGTTTCTTTCAGCTACTTTCGATGACCATCTTACTCGTCTGTTCACATTTCTTGATGTTTTCCGACGTGCCAACTTGCAACTTAACTCGTCCAAATGTCACTTTGGGCAACGCCAATCTTGCTATTCGGCCATCTTGTTGACGCTACGGGCGTTCAACCAGACCCTGTGAAAGTCCGACCAGTTCACGACTTCCCCACACCTCGCTCAGCCAAGGACGTCCGAAGTTTTCTGGGACTCTGCTCTGCTTCCGTCGTTTTGTCCAAAATATCGCTGAAGTAGCCCGTCCTCTTACCTGTTTTCTCAAAACGAATGTCGCATTCACCTTGGGGCAGCAGCAAGCAAATCTCTTCTCGTCGCTTGTTGCCATTCTCACGAATCCACCAGTCCCGGCACACTACGACCCATCTGCTACCGTGAAGCTTTGTATCGATGCCAGTGCCCACGTATGGGCGCAGTGCTGGCGCACCGGCAACGAGCAGTGCATTGCGATGTCGCGTACGCAAGCCAACTGTTGACATGCCCGGAACAAAACTATTCCATCACAGAACGCGAGTGCTTAGCTCTCGTCTTGGCCATTGCGGAGTTCCGATCGTACCTCTATGGCAGACAACTCTCAGTTATTAAGAACCATCATGCGCTTTGCTGGCTCTCCTCACTCAAGGACCCTACGAGACGCCTTGGTCGCTGGGCGCTGCGCTTTTTCCGTATCCTATAAATCCAGACTACTTCACAAGGACGCCAACTGCTTGTACCAATATCCTGTCGACCCCCCTGAAATGATGGAAGATGGACAAGAAGCCTTCCTTCTATCAAATACAGCCTTTAGCAACATAGCTGCTGAACAACGCCACGACTCCTCTTTGCGCCTTATTAATAATGGTCTCCAGCCTCCATACCCTGACCACTTCTTACAGATGTTCCTCTTTCACAACGACATCCTTCACCGCTACAACGCCCAATGGTGCTGAGCTTTTGCTCGTTGTTTCGTTGTTTCAGCGCATCCGCGCTCAGACGTTTTGTCCCAGCTTCATGATGCGCGCACCGCTGGACACCTGGGGGTGTCATGCCCATATGACCACGTTCGCTGACGAGTCTTCTGACCTAGCCTCTGCCGTTTTGCGCGACAGTACGTTGTGACGTGCGACCTCTGGCAGCGCCGCAAGACACCTGCGCTGGCACCTTCTGGTACCCCTCGGCCCATTGAAATACCAGATGAGCCATTTTTCTGAGTCGGCATCGATCTTCTAGGAACTTTTCCAGTGTCGGCCACTGGTAATAAGTGGATTGCCATCCCTACCGACTAGGCAACGCGGTATGCCATAACACGAGCCCTCCCCACCTGCTGCGCTACTGATGTAGTGAATTGTAACCTTTATGACATAATTCTGCATCCTGGTTCTCGTCGGGTGATCGTTGACCACGGCCGCTATTTTCTATCTAAAGTAGTCAACCTGTGATCCTGCTCTACCCACCCCAAGTTCACTACAGCCTACCACCTACAAACCAACGGCCTCACCGAACGCCTCAACCGTACCCTGGCAAACATGTTAGCGATGTGCGTCTCCAAGGATCAAAACGATTGTGACATCCACTTACCTTTCGTTACCTTCTCCTACGACTCGCACCGCTGCCGACACTGTGGCGTGGTGCGCCGAGGTCACGGGCCGCCAAGGTCACCAGCTGTATGGTAGCGTGTGTTTCTCAGCTCGCGACTGCTTCTGCGCTGAACTGAGAGACGAGCGGACAAGACGGCGGTGAGTTAAGGCAAGGTTTATGTACATTATAGAAGTAGATGCGTTACATAATCGGCACTGGGGCTGACAGCTTGGGGACTCGAAGACCCGAGATGTCTTCTTACTGACGCATACGTCGGCTGCTTGGCGAAGCGCCGGGTGGTTCTTTATAGACCCCAGGGGATCTTTTACGTCATCAACGTTTAATCAGAACTGCGGCCGGGTCACGTCAGAATCCTCCGATGGGGACCCGCCGCTGGGTTCCATCATGATCGTCCAATCCAAAACTGTTGCGCTGGGTTGCACCCAAGGACGAGTGATGTTGCCACGCATTGCGTAAGAATCGCCAGACTGGATGGCGCCGCTTGCATCATCGGGCTGCTATAGGGGCCGCGGGTTCAGGGAGCTTGCCGTCCGTTGCGTAAGACAGACTAGTGGCGCCGGGCTACATGACGTCGTTGAGATGATGGCGTCAGGCGGGCACGCTCGCTGGTCTTGACATTGATTGCCTTTGCAGAGACAATGACGTTCGGTGTGAACTCCCAGGACTCCCACTTCGCATACAACTCTTCACGTCATGATACAGCTGGATTTTCACCTTTTCACCTACTGTTGAGTTATTACCCGCCTTTGCCCATGGACACCATGCTCCACTCAAACGCCACCTCATCGACTGCCTCTGCTCGTGATGCCCTGGCCTGTGCTGACATCGCTCGCCAAGTCGCCCGGGATTGTTTATGTGCATCGCAGCTTAACCAAAAGAGTGCTTACGATCGCCGGCACGGTGACGTACAGTACTACCCAAGGTCGCTCGCCTTGGTGTGGTTATCATCACGACGTGTCAGCGTCAGCAAAAAACTCATGTCCCATTACGTTGGTCCTCACCATGTCATGCGCAAGGTCGTTAGCGTGACCTATGAGATTCGTTCACGCCATACCACGTGAGCAACAGCTTCAGTCTCGACCGATATAGTGCACGTCTTGCGACTTGAACCATAGTACTCACGCCTCGAGGATTGATGGCACCGGGAAGGTGCTTCTGCCACCTGCAGGTGATGTTACAGGCTGAGTACATATTTCAGAATGCCGACAACAAAGTGCTGAAGGGAACGTGTGTGGACTGCAGCAGCGTTTTACGCATTTGCTCGCAAATATATTCTTCGCATATACTTTCTTCTCCGTAACATCATTACTAATACTATGGCTTGCTAGATTGAAGTCAACATAGGGAGATATTTTTGCTCAAAATAGCAAACCAGAAAGCCTTGATATTATTTGTCGAAAATCTTGTACACGATTTGCAACAAATTAAGTTCCGCAAATGGCTCGTTTCACGTAGTTTTTTGCCTCTTTCAACGATGAAGCCAGTAGCTTGCTAAAAAATTTGCTGGGGCTGTTTTTCCGTGTTTTAAAATAGCACAAAAAGCGAGCATTTTGAGCATATCTAAACGTAGCTGGGGCATCATGTGACCGTGTCAACTACGCAGTACTGAGCCCTGGCGCTGCACAGACACTTCTAACACTGACGTCGACTACAAACGGACAACACAAGACACAGTCACAACTCCGATGAAGTAGTACTCAGCGGTATCTCCTCGCCGGACTGCTCGGGTAGTGGTGGGTGTGGCGCCAGCGGTGCGGCGGTTGCCAGCATTCGCGTGGCCGTAACATTGGTTTTCCCTAAAATGGACTTTTTCTGCACGCGTCAACGCGCTGGGCGATTGCGGGCGCGAGCAGCGAGTTCTATCAGTGGCGCAACTCTGCTGCCTAAAGGTAGTATATTAACTCTAGCTTGCGGGACGCTTTCCTGTCGTCAGATGCTCCCGCGGATGATCGCCTGGCCCTACTCAAGCTTGTAGGGCGGCGCGCTTCCGAGTGGAAACAATCCCTGGAGCAGGAACTCTCCTACGCCAGCCTCGACAACGCTGTCGGAGACGAATGCGATGATGTTCAAAACTTGTCACTCCTGCCATGCGGCGTCGCCGAATGAAAGTTTCTTACAGTTTGCACTAGGAGACGAAAGCTTTCTGTCCAAAGCTTTACGACGGTGCTCAAGAGCTGTACCTTTTTTTTTCTTTCAAATAAAGGAAGGACCTTTTCCCAATCCACGCATGGATTTTGCGCTGTCTTTCGTTCTCACTTTTCTTTAACAAGTACAGCCATGAACAGTCTAAGCTGTCTGTTATCAACGAACGCAATATATACTGGTGCCGTGGCCCAGAACGAAAAGCTGTGCTTCGCGGTGGTGGTTTAGTGGCTGGGGTACTCGGCTGCTCAGCCCTCAGGCCGAACATCATGCGTTTCTCGAAACAGCGGCCACGCTGGCCTCGCCCGTCCGCGTTCCGAAGCTCACGCGCTTCAGTACAATAGAGTAGAACCTTGGACATTGGCACACACCCATGCAAGAGGATTGGCCAAGAACAGTTAGGAGAAGCTGTGAGGCCAGCTCTGTCAGGTTCCTGTCGTTCTCGCGCTTATTTCGTTGTCTCCCTCGGTTCTGTTTTCCCTTGCTAATCATACCCTCTTACTACAAAGTCACTCGTACATCGATGAGATCTGTAAATTCTCTGTGTGAAAAGAGCGACATGCAAAACAACTTCAATTCTGAATTCCCGAGACTTTGCAACGAAACATGACGCACGATAAACTGCGACAATAGCGCTAAAACCTCATCTTAAATTTGAGCGAAAAATGCTGCATGCCTTGGAGTACTTACCAAGGCATTGTGACTACGAACAAGGTTCAAGGCATAGACAACATAAAAAGGAAGAAAATATTGAAAAACAAAGGGTAGGCTGCAAGTGGACGTTGGCGGGCTTGTTTAACGCGAAAGTGTTTTATGGCAGGGCCCACCAAGGCTTCAGTGGCGTAGTCCGTCAGGAAAGTGACATTGAAAGAAAAAGAATTGTAAAGAAAAAGTATTGGCACCGTATCTGCATGTTCGACTGCAAATGTCGTCGAAAGACGACAGTCTCTCGTATGGAGAGCGTGAATAGAAGACAGCATTTATTTGTTGTTTAGCGCGAGAAATTCGATGAATGAAATTCAGAAGGCGCTGCGTTAAAGCACCTTGATCTTGGGAAAGTAACAACAATCTTCTCCACGCGCACGTTTCCTCCTTGATTCTACTCTCCCGCTTGCCATATGCACGGCGCACGGCACCATTTTTCGCCGATGCTCCCGCGGGCGCACCGCAGAATTCAATGAAGGAGGTTTATTTGTGGCAGCTTGTGTGCCACATTAGTGCCGATTTTTTATATGGTAATAATAAAATTAAGAACACTGAGACAACAGTTTATTAAAAGATAGTCTTCTTCAAAAGGCCGTATAGTCTTCTTCAAAAGGGCATGCAAACTTATAAAACGTTTTTACGGGGATTTCTATGATGCGAATGTTTTTTGCCACATGATAACATTATGTACGTTTTCATCTGATGTAGTTCTGCTTGTGGCATGTCCGTTTGTGTTCGAATTTGTTTTTTGTGCTTGTGGGCCAGTATAGGACAGAGGTACTTACAGCGTATACATATTGCAATGACTTCGTAGACGGTTGATCGTTTCGTCATATATGTGTTCACCTTCTTGGCGTGAAAGTGGATTTACGCTGTGGACTCCAAATTGAAGAAGGCCTTTAAGCAATGTCAATAAGATTAAGTGTTACTAACAGTTGCTCATCAACCACAATAACAGGAACATAAGAAAATGATTAATTAGAACTGTGTTTTCACGTTTTGTCAAAGGAACTAGCGATAGGGCTACTCGAAGTGGAGAAACTCTGCACCAGGATTGTCACCATTGATAGATTGATATCTGGGGTTTAGCGTCCCAAAACAACCAGATGATTATGAGAGACACTGTAGTGGAGTGCTCCGGAAATTTCGACCAGCTGGGGTTCTTTAACGTGCGCCCATATCTGAGCACACAGGCCTACAGCATTCGTGCCTTCATCGGAAATGCAGCTGCCGCAGCCTGGGTTCAATCTCGCGACCTGCGGGTGAGCAGCCGAGTACCTTAGCCACTAGACCTCCGCGGCGGGGCCAGGATTGCCACCATAATCAGCACGTCCATAGCGACACAAAATTCTATCCGGGCTGACTGATCCCGGTCATAAGTAAGCATGTGAGACTGGTATAAAAGATAATATAACTTTTATTGGGGGAATGGAAGACATGCTAATGCAGGAGTGACCAAAACGAATGCAGCCACGGTCTCCTCGCTATCACCGAGCTTTTTGTTTTCAATACACCTCTGTATTTCCTGTTTCTCTCGATGGACCGCATCTCCATGATTTTCGTGTGTTAATTCTCCCCTCCAAAAACAATCAACAAAATATTTATCCTTATAAAACGTCCACCAATTAGTGTCATCTCCATTGATCCATTCATTTGTTTTCTCTAACAAAAGTTTTGGTAAACGCATCCTAACAGTCACAAAAACCCCCATCGAGAAGCGGTGTCATCCCACGTAATTGTTCGCAGCGAAAGCACACTACAGTTGTGCATTTTCGACAATTGCCGAGGTGCGGGCGGGAAGATGAAGTATGAGTTGTATATTTTTATTTGTTTTATTCGTTTATTTAGACATACTGCAGATAGCTTTTTTGTTCAGACAGGGAAGGGGAGCTTTAAGAACATAGAGTGATTCGTAACAGCAAAAAAAATACATGTATCCTTACTATAACAGAGGCCACATGACAGCATATCTACGAGGTGAATGATGACGAAAGGGGCAAAACATGCGGACGGATGGATGCACAGACGTACGGACTGATAGAAGCAGACACGGACGCACAGAAGCATGGACGGACTGATCGACCCTTCGTCCAACTCACCATCATTCACTTCGTAGATATGCTGTGACACTCTTTTATTGACATCCAACGCAATGCAAACTGGCTACTACGACGACTACGACTACATGGAATATATGACCTGTGGCGTAACGAGCTTCGCCCCTAAAAGCACATATGTCGATGAGCTGGCCGAAGCACTATTTCAAATGCAGCATTCAGCGACACTTTGATACGAGCCATAAGAAAGGTGCCTTATACCTCGCAAAGTACACTGTTCTTTGTCGTAACGAAGATTTTTTTTGGCAGATGTTGTGCAGCCACCGTTGCTTGTGCAAGCCATTGCGTTTAATGTGGGGTATCGTAAAAAGTTCTTAACCATTTTCACTGCGATTGTTGCAGTCATAGGCGCAACAGCGCGGCTTAGCGCCCTCACAAAGCGCACAAAACAAAGCACGCGCTACGTTTGTTACGCAGAGAGTAGGCAAAAAATGGCGCGAGTGAAAAGGAAAAACACAAGAAAACCGCAAGATACACACGTCTCCAAGGCCAACCGTGTTGGGGTCAGAAAAATGGTCGGAGGCCGGGAGGACACGAAGGGGGCGATGAGGGAGAGAGGAGGTTGAGCGCACGGCGGCGAGTAAAGGTGATGGCGGTAACTTCCCAACAAAACTTGGATATTTTGTAGATTGTCGAGTAGCTGGCAGCACCGTATCGTCTTAGAAAAGCGTATGAAACTCGACTTTGCCCGCATAGCGTGGCATTGTCAGCGCAGCGTAATAGACGCTACGGTTTTTAGCATTATATGTGCATGCATTTTCTAGTATAATGAAACATACCGCAGACTATTGGCTTGTTGACATTGTGCCTCAGATATGCCCAATATATGCTTTTTAATCAACAACCACACACGTTTGAACGCACAATCTTGAGCATTGTTGGTGTGTGCAGTGAATGTGGTAGTACTTAAGTAGTTTCTCTTGACAAACAGACCGACAGAAAGACAGATTAAAATTTTTGCGTAGAAGTATTCCAAAAAAGCTATCGTCTTTAAAAACCGATATGAAAGAGTTGCTCACGCGGGATCATGCCAGCAGCTTCTCGATTCTTAGCACGCGCTGCTAAGCACTACGCTGCAAAGCGTACTTTGCAAAGATGGCATACGGCAAGCCATTATATACCCCATATACCGTTTGGCAGTCTAAGAAGCTTCGAACACTGAGCGCGTTTTCGTTATCAGTGGCGAGACAGCGTGATGGGTTCGCGTTGGGCACGCCCTAAAAATCATCGCCTCCACGAAGCCGCGCCTCCACGGAACGTGGTATCTTCTGCGCATGCGCTTATCACACTCGTAATTCGTGAGAGGACGAAGGTCACTTCGCACGCTACTGCGGCCCCGTTTACAAAAGGAGCACTCTGCTGACACATGACGCAGAAAGAAATGCGACAGCTGTTCGCGCTTTGCTTTGTATACTTCCGCGCTCGTTTCACGCGTCTCTCCGTTTGAAAAATGCGCTCCATGTGTCGAGCTACGGCAGTTGTTAGTCCACACTCGTCCTGTGTATGCGAATTTCATGCGTGCTTTCTGCTTGAGGTGCGCGTTGGAAGTTTCTAGCTGCTTGCCGTTTTTAACGTGACCTTGTAATTTGTTGCTGATGCTGAAACAATGCACAACAAACGCTCAACTGCCTCTGCAAAGTCATTTTTCACTTTAGTGTTATACCGATTCTGATATAGTGGGATCAGCCATATCTTTTTTTTTGTTAGGATGGCTTGGGCGCCATTGCTTGACTCTGCTCGATCAATAAAGAGGCGTATAGATGTTTTGAATGAGGAGCGTTTTTTTGCGTACTGCAAGAACTTCTGGCATCTATCTAAATAGCATGCTGCTGCCCACGTCTGGGTGCTCTCGCCATCACCTCCTTCAAACGGGGCAAGCCAAATTTAGTATGAGCGCGTAAGCTAGTTTGGTGAATACCTAGAGCACTGAACGGGGCTGTTTTTTGAGCCGAGCCCAGCCCAGCCCGAAAACTTCATGCTCCAGCCCGCCGTAGCCCGGCCCGCTGTTTTTGAATACGGCCTGTACCCGGCCTGGCCCGTTTCAGTCAATTATGCCTGGAGCATAAACGAGGCACTGTCCGATATTTCGTAACTGTGACGGTACACTTGCAGCAAACAAGATATTTTCTAGATTGTCTTGATAACTTCTTTGACGGTCATAAATTTAACTGGTATAATATGTGTACGTTCGGACAATTACGCCCGCAACTTTTCCGAGAAATGATGGCAGGGAAACAAAATATAAATAAGCAGTACCATGTACGCAGTGCTAACCACAAAATTTCGTTTTTTTTATTTCATAGAATGACTAGAAAATTATACTACACCCATAAATTAGAAAAAGAGAAGGTAGACATTTATAGTTTGCGTCTACATTAATTGCATGCAAGCCGGGTTCGTCGTGTAAATGTGACAAGTCGCCTGCAAGCGTTATTTATTACCCAATGCAATTCAAAAAACACGCTTTAGATAATTCTGAGAGGACTACCACGAGGCACAAACTCACTATACCTTTTATGTATTTCCTTCCGGCAGCGGCAGAGCCCCCTTTATCAGCGCCGGTTACCGGGCATCCTACTAGGATCAAAACATTATTACAATGTGGAAATATATGAGCGCAAAAGGTAGAAGGAAAAGCACTTGACAGGAAAGACACTTTATTTAACTTCATTAACACAAAGTTTCTTTCATGACGTCTCGGGTGAGGTCTCCAAATAGAGGGAAAGAACAAAATATTGAGAGGAGGAAGGTTTGCCGCAGAAGCCCTACTTTCCCACTTCGCATGCATGCGCAATGCCCTCGTGCCTTTTTCAGGTCCACTAGCCGCTTGGCCATTTGGGCCATAAAACTTTATGAATCACTTTGACTTCAGCCTTAGATAGCGACCGGCTCGCATAACTGATGACTGTTTCAAGTCGGATTGATTGATTGATTGATTGATATGTGGGGGTTTAACGTCCCAAAACCACTATATGATTATGAGAGACGCCGTAGTGGAGGGCTCCGGACATTTCGACCACCTGGGGTTCTTTAACGTGCACCCAAATCTGAGCACACGGTCCTACAACATTTCCGCCTCCATCGGAAATGCAGCCACCGCAGCCGGGATTCGAACCCGCGCCCTGTGGGTCAGCAGCCGAGTACCTTAGCCACTAGACCACCGCGGCGGGGCACCGTTTCAAGTACGTCAATCTTCTGTGCAAGGACGGCTTCGAGTCCTACACTGCTTGCATCAGTGTGGATTTCCGTGCCGGCGTACTCTATGAAGTGCGGAAGTATTACCGGCGTCTGCAGGCATCATTGTATTTTTTGAAATGCATAGTATTATTTATGTATGTGTTATGTATATATTTAGAAATGTCATTGTATTTTTTGAAATGTTCCGCCTGTGTTTCCCACCTAAACTTGACGTTGGTCTTTGTAACGTTATTGAGTTGCTGGGCGACGCGGTCAACGTTTCTGACAAAACACCTGTAAGGGCCCTTAAACGCGGTTACCGCGCAGCCGCTCCGCACACCCGCACCACACAAATGAAGAGAGCGGCCGTCTCGGTGACGTCAGGCAGAGCTGCTCTCAACTTTTGCAAGCTGGAAGCCGGCTCGCATGGCTCGCCTCTCATTGGCTACTGCGAAAAACGGCCTGGATGGCCGCCCCGTCGGCTCGCTTGGCAAACATGGCGCTTGCTGAAGCGGGTGCTGCTGCGACATGGAAAAAGAAAAAGAACAGCTGATTTTATCGTTGTGACCATTGCAAGCGCTGTGAGACTCCCGGGGAAATATCGGTATCCAGCCGGTGTTCGCTGCGCCGTCAGCACGTGCGATCGACAGCGGAAACGAAGAAACGAGCACAGTGTAGAAAGGGTGTTTGCATATGTGAGTGTCGTCGTTTTGTGTGTTTCTTGGGTTGTAGCGTCCATCTTTCAAGTGTAATCGCAAAGAACTTCGAAGATTCCTGTGACGTAATCATCCATCTTTCTAAAGCAGGATATGCGTTCAGTGCGCGCCGAAGTGAAAAGTTCGTAATCATCGCAACACGTGTTCGCGTCGAGAGTGTTCTGTGTGTGTCGTTCGTCGCAGCATATAGTATGCATAAATTTTGGACGCTTGCGAGCGTTAGCTTCTGCTACGATAAGGAAGGGCAAGTTATATTGCCCGCCATTGTTGTGATTCGTAATGCCCAACGCCATTCGATTGCTGTAGTGTGTAGCGCTGTGGTGAAGTTCTGTGGACCGTGTCACATTTGAGCGATTCTGTCCAGTGATGTGAAGTATGTTCATGAAATGTAAACCGTAAAATATTTAGGAGTGTACAGCTCAGTTTCCCATTCGTGTAGTTGCATGTATGTGCCCTGAAGACGAGCTTGAATACAAGACAGTTTTGTGCATGTAGCCCCCCCCCACTTTATTTAAGGTACGCATTATGATCGATTGTCTATGACTGCGTGAAATAAGCTTTGTAGACCAAGTTTAAAGCAAGCGTAAGTGTTTGCAATAAATTGTCAGGTGTTTTGTCATAATAATTTTATCACGATGACAGGCAGTCATGCTACACTATTTGAACACCACGACAAATGATATAATATGCGATGGTTATCTGCTTGCATCAATCATTTGAAGAACTTAGTTGAACAATATTTTCAATATCCTGCAGAAATGCCCATGTCTGCCTTGTTAAACATGCCTCTGTCATCATCAAAAGTATTGTGTGTAGCAAAATATTTCAAGCACAGATCAGATCAAGCAAACTTTAAACTACAAAATTTCCTATTATTGTTAGCTCAAAGTTTGATGTCTGTTCCTTCCCAATAGTGCACAGAAACAAAAGAACGTACGCCTTGTCTCAAAAGAAAGATGCCGTCTCTCATCAGCTAAACTAATCATCAGTGAATTAGATGAATACGATGATAATTCATCATTCTTGTCAGTAGTAGATATTTCGCAATTGGGACAAAGTATCCGAAGAAATCCTCGGCAATGCTGTACACTGATCACCTGTCGTTGGCAGTTGTTGAGGCTCTTTGGGTAAATGAAATCAGCGCAATCTTCCAAGCGTACTATAATGATTAAACCCAGCTATATCTGGCATGTTTTTCAGGGGAGGTGTTGCAAAGATTTCTGTACAAATCTGGAGCTATACCACTCTGTGAAGAAGGGTAACCAGCCAAACTGTGTCGCACAAGGATTTTGTTTGCTTACTGTTAATATTTATACATTCATTATGATTTTTCAATTTTAGCATATGCTTTTTAAAGCAGTTCCACCTCCGTTTATGTGGCCTAGAAGTGCAACATGCAGGTTATGTATTCATGTATGCATTTTTTTTCTTTGCTAATTTTTTCATTCATCTTTTTTTCTGTCTAATCTTTTATGCACCAGTAGTGAGGTGAAATGTTTGCCCCATTTATGTGGTGCATACTCAGTAGGAGCTTTTTTTAGATTAGGTATGTGTTCGCGGAGTTGCAGCACAGCCACACTTATTACTCTCATGGTTGCAGTGACGTCAGTCAATTTGCTTAGTGCGTCAGCTGCCAATTGAACTCGGTCTCGATGCACACTGTCTATTAATTCAAAATTTGAATCGAGAGACGGTTGACAACCATAATTTTCGTTGAATTTGTTAGCTAGTGGAGTTGTGTGGACTTATACAGTAGAGCCTCGCGGATACATTCCC
>WOVY01008260.1:0-15000 GCA_013436015.1 Rhipicephalus annulatus
CAGTTGTCAGTACCGTTCTTCTCAATTATCTAATTAGGCATGTGTATTAACTAATTGTTGAAGAAAGCAAGCTGGGGCATAAATTCTGATGAGAAAGTTATAGAACACCTTGCAAAACGTCTGATTGGACAGTTTTAAACTTTCAATCTATTAGGTATTAGTATCTTTCTCCTTACTGCAGATGCCCGCGAAATACAAAAAAATCAAGAATTAGATAAATAAAATACCATGTGGCATTTCATCTTGTGTACCTATGCGCGCCGTGATTGGAGCGCTCTCTAACGTTCTACGTGGAAGCGACCATAATAGGGAGTTTTAGAATACACAGTAAAATTTTTTACGCCCTTATGGGTGTAAAAAGGTGTTTTGCAGATTTACAACCCTTTTTGAATGAATGTAACACCCTTTTCTTTGCTGGTACACCCTCAGAGAAGGGTGTAAGGGGCATAAGGGTATTATTATGCCGTTTGTGAGAGTGTTGAAGAACAGAAGGGTGTACACCTATAATTGTTGCAATAAAATTGTTCCGTTTAACGTCCCATAGTTGTCATGTAATCATTAGAGACGCCGTACCAAAGGTCTCCGAAAGTTTAAACCACCTGGGGTTACACTGAAGGTGCACCTACATCTAACTACACATATAGCGCACCGCGAGCTCTTGCGGTGCGGTCGCTGCCACTGCGCATGCGTCGTAACGCGAGTCGGCGTTCGTGTTCGCGGACCACACGCAAAAAATCTGAATTTGCGTGCGGTAATGGCGGCCCGCATGTGGCCCGCAAGCGCTGGTTTCGAGACTACGGTGTCACTGCAATCGTGCGTTGCGGATCGCAGCAGGGCAAACGCTATTCTAAAACTCATATGGCGCCCGCTACGCCCGCAGCTTTTGCAAACGGTATTCTAAAACTCCCTAATAGCATTCGGTCAGCTGCCCCGTCAGCTTCATTCGGTCAGACAGGGAGCTATAGATGACGCACGTTTTGCTAGCGGCAACACTATAGCGATAACCGCCTTGACTGTTTATCAGTGTCATGAATCGCCGCATAAATGCTGCGGCTGCGTTTCCGATGGAGGCGGAAATGATGTAGGCCCGTGTGCTCTGATTTGCGTGCACGGTAAAGTACCCCAGGTGGTCTAAATTTCCGGATCCCTCCACTATAGCGTCTCTCATAATCATATGGTGGTTTCGGGACGTTAAACCCCACATACCAATCAAATCAAATCAACATTTAGTCGAAATGGATGTCAAAATTTGTCGTGCCATACATTGGAACATTTCTCGGAAGTTTCGGCATGTTGCATGAGTTGCAGCGCCAATTTATCTTTGGTATGCGTCAGTGGTTATAGTAACGTAATGATAATGTAACGTGACCTGGACGCGCACAGTCTAAGCATCGCTTAAGTCAAAGCTGCTTTTGTTTAGTTTTTTCTTACTTAGTCGAGTCCGCAAGGTTTGTGGTTTTGTTTGCATGACACGTAGATCCGACACGTAGATCCGGGCATTCATGCATTAGCCAGACTATTCTTCCCTTAGCTGGGGTTTTACGTCACCCAATACCACCACATGGTTATGCATGATAGACACCGTGGTGGAGGGCTCCAGAAACATTGGCCATCTGGTGCGTGACACGATTCCTTCCTCGTAAAAAATGTCTGCTCTCGTATACATTATTTACGTCGTAATAATTGCAACTTATTCTTTCATACCTAAATGCCATGAAAAATGTACGAGTTAAATTACACGAATGCATGCATAGTTGCAACAATCACGTACACAAAGCTGACCTGAAATTTTGGTTTTTTTTGCATGGCCGAAACAACATATATAATTAATACTATTATTGTTGTAGAAAATAAGCGTCAGCTTTGTGTAGAAATTGTTATATATTACAATACGCATAAAAGTGTGATCATGGTGCTAAATATATACGTGGTTCATCTCATATAAGGGAGCACTTCCACATGTAAGGATCCACTTGATATGGTATATATTGTGTGGCCGTGCCTTATTAGTGCCGGATTTGACTCCTTATATGGGCCAACCGCATCATATATGGCTGTATATAACCAGTCAGATATACATCCATATATGGTAAATGGAAGCCACATATGCTGACATATATGCTTATATGTGGCCACATATGCTGACATATATGCTTATATGCGGCCACATATAACCTATACAAGGGCCATGTATGGCATTTCCGTAAGGGCGTGCACCGACGTCGAGCAGTATACACGAGCCTGCATTGAAATGCGACCGCCGCTGCCGGAATCGAACCCGCATCCTTCGGGTGAACAGACTGCAGCCACTGGTCCACCGTGGCGGGCATTTCTATTGGCAGCGACGCTTCTAATATACAGCCACTTAGGAGATGCCAGTCTTAATTTAAACCTTAAAACAGGGGCATGTCGCCGGTTCTGCTGTCTCTTCTATGAGGGGGGGGGGGGGGGAGTGAGTTATGCGATGCGTCCCGAGCGGCGGCAGCACACACATGTCTGACCCTCACTGACGGACAGTCCGTCAGCGCGTGTGACGCTGTCGCTCGGGAATGCACCAAAATGTCACCGATGCGTTTTTTTTTTTGCAGGCAATGCCTTCTATGTAGCTTTGCTGTTCCTGAGCTGCGCTTATACAAAACACCGTAAGCGCAAAGCTCCAGCTTATATTGTATTTTTTCTTGTTGTTGTTTCGTGTGTAAATGCTGAGTACATATCATTGCGTAGTATCGATTGTGATGTGAAAATGAGCAAGTGTTTCTGGTGGCGGCGCCCCACGTGACTCGTTTTCTGATCTCATAACAGCTTTCGCTGTAAAAAAAACAACAAAACAAACATGGTAGCCCAATACATCTACAAAAGCTCAAATACCTATTGCAGTGACAAACTGCTGCCTCACTTAAGTAACAGAATAATTACTATGGTGAAGTGACTACATTTGCGTTCTTTTCATCTCAACATTTAATTGACATTGCGCGAATTACAATAAATGAAACGAATTTGCTAGCTATTTCACTGCGTCTTCTGCAGCGCTTCACGCCCTGTGTGTACACGCTAACGATTTGTTTTCTAAAACGTATTTCTAATAATCTTAGCCATTTTAATTCAATGTCAACCAGATTAAATAGCTCGGAGCTGTGTCATCTCTTACGATATCAGGCTGTCCCGTCACTTAAATAACTGGTTGCGTCTAATTGATTAGTTAAGAATCTTGCATAATTATAATTGATTGATTGATTGATTTGTGGGGTTTAACGTCCCAAAACCACCATATGATTATGAGAGACGCCGTATAGTGGAGGGCTCCGGAAATTTCGACCACCTGGAGTTCTTTAACGTGCACCCAAATCTGAGCACACGGGCCTACAACATTTCCGCCTCCATCGGAAATGCAGCCGCCGCAGCCGGGATTGGAACCCGCGACCTGCGGGTCAGCAGCCGAGTACCTTAGCCACTAGACCACCGCGGCGGGGCATAATTATAATTGATTACCGTACTCTAATCGTGGTGAAGGATTAATATGATTTTGTGCTGCGATAGTAAGGGTTACCAAATTTGGAATATATGTACTCAACGCCTACTTTATACGTGCACAAAGTCATGTTTTTCGGTTACCAAGATTAGAGTATAGTAGTCGGATCACATGCGGGAAATTCATTACATTGGACTCCGGTTTTACGCTAGTTGTTGCGTTACACGGGTCATAAAACGCATTTGAGATAGCACCCCGCCGCGGTGGTCTAGTGGCTAAGGTACTCGGCTGCTGACCCGCAGGTCGCGGGATCAAATCCCGGCTGCGGCAGCTGCATTTCTGATGGAGGCGGAATTGTTGTGGACCCGTGTACTCAGATTTGGGTGCACGTCAAAGAACCCCAGGTGGTCGAAATTTCCGGAGCCCTCCACTACGGCGTCTCTCATAATCATGTGGTGGTTTTGGGACGTTAAACCCCACATATCAATCTATCATCATTTGAGATGGCGTCGTTGTCTTTTACTTCTTTTTTTGTTGTTTTTATGCTTTGCACATTGCATTGTCAGCCACTTGGTGTGTGTTTCTTTCGCTTGAGAACTGGAGTTCAAGTTCAGATCGTGACACACTTTCTCTCGGTGGACTACTTCTCAGTAGAGCCCCGTGTACTGTGCGATATCACTGCACGTGAAAAGAGCACCAGATGGTCGGAATATTCAGAACCCTCCTCCGCTACGGCACCCCTCGTAATCATATGTTGGTCTTGGGGGTGTAATGCCCTAATAAATATTATTATATTCTGCTTCCCACTACATGTTATAAGTCGTAGCCTTTTCGTCTCCCCTTAGTCTTCTTGCGTATTTTCCTTGAAAGGTCTAAAATATGATTGAATTGTGTCTGCGAAAAAAAAGACAAGAAAAGGAAAAAAAAGTGTCGCTGGCGTTATCACGGGTTCCATGCACGGTATCATGTGCACTTGATGCGTTCCGCTTTCCAGTTTACACTGAGCGGCTTTCCGGGTAGGTAGTATATCTAAGATAACATTCGACACTTCAGCCCGGCTGTAGAGGATCCGCCCATCGACAGGAGGTGCAACACTTCTCTGACACTGCGCGAGCGATGCAGCGTTTTTTTTTACTTGTGCATTGCTATGTAAAACTTTGAGGAAAATGCCTCATTTTCGTTAACCCTTGGCCTCAAAAGCATAAAAAGGCGCCTTGGAAATTTTAGAAAATAAGTCTTAATCATGGTTTCTTTTATTTTACATTCGTAAAGAGTGTAACAGATGACTCCTGTACTGATTTACCGACGTAAATCTACGAACAGACGATAGAAAATGTTTAAGGAGGCTGGCAGAAAATGCGTGTGGGAAGGAAAGGCCTTATCTATAGGCCTCCATTTCAGCACGTAAAAGTTTACTATTGTGATTTCTAATGAGGAAACGAGCACTAACTTGGCGCGATACAACAGAATGCCACGAGTGTAACATCAACTATTAATACCTAGGTATGTACATACCTAAACGGAATTCCCATATACGTAAACATGAGTATGAGAAGCAAAGGTAAGTGTGACAATTAAACATAGAGCCCGCTGGAGTCGCAAATGACGTAGTGCAAGGAATTCGGCAACGAGGGGGGGGCACCACCGCTAATTAACATTAGCAAATGCGGTTCTGTGCTTGAAGTTGCGTAGTAAGTTTAAAATTCAAGGACTCGAGCACATGAAGGGGTAGCTTAAGTGCACATATATTGTATGCTTTACTGTATCTCAGAAACACTGATATGGAACGGAGAAAAAAAAAGAAAAAGAAAGTTGGCACTAAATTACAGGAATTAAAGTAGGCAACCAGGAATCATTATAAATACGGGAATATTCACGTTTGGCGGCAGATTAAGCACGTCGCAATATAAACAGGGACTTCGAGCGGAACCGCGATAGACGCCCACAAGAATATGACTACGTAACTTTACAAGCACGACAAAAATGAAATGGTGAGGAAAAATCTGTATGACGAGACAAGTGGCAACGCTCTGCTGTCTCATGCCAACCTGGGTGCCTCAGAACGAAAAACATACTGAAGGAAATGCAACAAGAGTTTGCATGTGTCCGCTGCAATTAAGATCGAAATTCTGGAAAGCGCATCGTATCAAAATGACAGGCGCCCATCAGTGGTTGTGGAATGCGTCCAGCGGTGTTCTAAGCGGATAAACGTAGCAACCGGCCACCTCTCGAAAAAATTTTCTTGGGGGGGGGGGGTATGGACCAGGTGGGCCACTCCCTGGCTACGCCACTGGCCCTCACAATAACCAAAGAGCGTATATATATATATATATATATATATATATATATATATATATATATATATATATATATATATATATATATATATATATATATATATATATATATATATAAACTACGAAAAACTGGGAAAGGCGTTGCGGGAGGAGCTAACATCCACATAGGAATATAAATGATTCGTGTGGTTTAACGTCTCAAAATCACCATTTGATTATGAGAGACGCCGTAGTGGAGGGCTCCGGAAATTTCGACTACCTGAGGTTCTTTAAAGTTCACCCCAATCTGAGCACACGGGCCTACAACGATTCCGCCTCCATCGGAAATGCGGCCGCCACAGGCGGGATTTGATCCCGCGACCTGCGAGTCAGCAACCGAGTACCTTAGCAACTAGACCACCGCGGCGGGGCAATATACACGCTTCAATCAAGAATGATAAGTACCGAGCGAGATAGACAAAAAACGATAATGACGTTAGAATAAACAGGCCTCTTTTTCAAAGAGGCTGCCAATAAGCAGCATGATATCATGAAGCGGAGGAACAATCTTCGTGTCGAGGATAAAGAGGGGGGGTTCCACTTTTTCACCGCCGGCTCGGGTTTCTCGAGGCACGTGTTGCGTGGGAGTGGACGAGCAAACCCTTTACGAGTGCACTCGGCTTTCTCCGTCCGCCTCTCGCTTTTTTTTTTCTTCCTCTACAGGCGCGCACCGCAGACTAAGGAAATTGCCTAAGGAAATTAGTGACATCCAATACGCGCGCAGCCTCTATCGCTTCTCGACGGCGCTGCTATAGCCAGGGGAGAAGAAAGGTGGCTTGCCTCATTGGGCAACTCGCAGCAACGCGCGCCATTAGCAGCGCGCACGGAGCCTTTGTTCTACGCGCGCGCAGACGGGTTGCGACATTCGGGCCACCGTCATCTCTTTTTTTTTCTATTTTGTTTGGGCTGGAACCTAAGTGGTGTCATAACGCGTTCGAGGTTAACTTCAAGGCTCTCACCGATTGCGTCATCAGGTTCGTCGCGATGTGTCGAGTAGCTCGCCCAGTAATAAACGAGCCGTCAGGCGCTGGCTAATTGATCGCCCGTGCGGTGTTTTAAAGCGCAATCGTCACTCGCTCCGGAGATTGACGCCGAACACGAGTCGCCATGACTCAGTGGCCTTCCGCCGGTGCGAGTGTCATACCTATGGCAATTTACCGAGAAGCGTTGCCACGTAGAGATGTCGCCTGACGGCCGTTGTATGCTTGTTTCGCGTGGGCTGATCACTTCAATTGGACAGCTAAAATTGATAGGGGGAAAAAGAAAACAAAAAACGAAGAAGGCACTCTAGAAGGTATAGAAAAAGAATGTACGCGGATGGACTTCGATATAGTGAGCCGTTGTATTTATTTATTTATTTATTTATTTATTTATTTATTTATTTATTTATTTTGCGAGGGTTACGACAACCGCTTATTTCATCTTCACGCTTCTGTTTCACGTGTACAATCTCGACGACTGTACTTTTCGACCTTGAGAGCAAGGTGCAAGGAAGATTTCGTAATCGTTCGCACAAACTGCATCTTCAGTTAGCCCCTGTGAAAAAGAAAAAAGTGTAAAGAAAGAAACGATAAACTGATTTGATCGCATAATCTGTCATATTCAGGCTTGGATTCTTTGTTGTATTAAAAAACGAAACAAAACAAAAGAGCAGAGACGCTTTGTGACGTGTCTATATAAAACAGATTTGCACTAGTGGTGCCAAGCATGAAGGGAGTGCAGAGCTAGTCAGCCTTTTTATATGCGAAGCTTTTCTTAGCGAACTTCGGTGACTTTGAGCGTATCTATCTATCTATCTATCTATCTATCTATCTATCTATCTATCTATCTATCTATCTATCTATCTATCTATCTATCTATCTATCTATCTATCTATCTATCTATCTATCTATCTATCTATCTATCTATCTATCTATCTATCTATCTATCTATCTATCTATCTATCTATCTATCTATCTATCTATCTATCTATCTATCTATCTATCTATCTATCTATCTATCTATCTATCTATCTATCTATCTATCTATCTATCTATCTATCTATCTATCTATCTATCTATCTATCTATCTATCTATCTATCTATCTATCTATCTATCTATCTATCTATCTATCTATCTATCTATCTATCTATCTATCTATCTATCTATCTATCTATCTATCTATCTATCTATCTATCTATCTATCTATCTATCTATCTATCTATCTATCTATCTAGCCGCTTACATTTGGGTGCTCTCGTGGTCACCCCCTTAATTTGGCGTGAAACAAAATCGCCATGGTTTGACGAATATGACACACTGATCAATACATGAATAATGTCGAATTTCCGTCGCGTACGTTGTCAAGCGCTTCCTGCCAGATAGTGGCACATACCCACTGGCGAGTATGTGCCACTGATATGCGAGTGTCAATCACCACAGGTGATTGACACTTAGTATCTACCGACGAACGACGAGAATGCACTCGGCCGATTTTAACGCGCGAGCGTTAACAAATACCTGACATCGGTAGCGCCGACCCGACGAATGCAAATAATAAATGGTAGGGTCCCAGCTGGAATCGAAGCCAAGCATTTTGCGTGGCAATGAAGCATTCTACCACAGAGATACGCCAGGTCTCGGAACTACTTTTCAAATAGACGCTAAGCTTCGTGAAACGTCAATATTGGTTGCAGTGCTGCTTATGTAATTTTGTAAATATTAAATATGTACTCCTTTGATGCCGCGCCGCGGTGGTCTAGCGGCTAAGGTACACGGCTACTGACCCGCAGGTCACGGGACAGAATTCTGGCTGCGGTGGCTGCAGTTTCGATGGAGGCGAAAATACTGAGTTCCATGGGCTCAGATTTGGGTGCACGTTAAAGAACCCCAAGTGGTAGAAATTTCCGGAACTCTCCACTATGGCGTCTCTCATAATCATATGGTGGTTTTGAGGCGTTAAACCCCACATATCAATCAAATCATACCGTCTCCTTTGATACTGCCGCCACGTCGGGTTAACGTCAATTGTTGTTAGGTGTCATGCGCTGAAGTTGATTTATGTAGCAGTGTCCAGGTTCAGCATCCTCGCGAGCATCACCGCTTCATATCAGCCTATGGTGTTGCTAATACGCATGTTCCTCTTGGCATCATTGCGCAAGTGGAAACAAAAAGCTATATAAACATTTGCGAATCTTCAACATATATCTGTGCGTGTGACATTTGTACATATATTTAGCGTCATTTCAAAACGTGTCGCTCAATAAAAAAATGTTGCGACACGCTCACCTTCCCTTCACATGCTTCGCCTAACGTCGATTCCCTAGATACGTGGGATCTGCTGATTTTTTTATCTGCTCAATTTTTTTCTCTTCCTTTTCGTCAGATTTTTTCTTTTGTCTAGTTTTTTGTTTCTGTTTTTCTTTTTTATATTTTCCTATTTTTCTATTTCTTTCTATTTCTGGGTTGCTTCCTTTCTTTCCTGCCTTTTTGATGCGTAGTTTTGCCTGCGCTGCGCCAAGCGATGAGAGCATATGACACAGCCCGGGCGCCCCCTACAGCGCTCCGCACTTGACATTATTGAGGCGCTCGCGTGCTATATATGCGACAGACAACTATGCTATACGAATTTTACACGCCATGCTACATCAGGCGACGACCTTTCCTAAAGTGCTCCGTCACACGTGGGAGTGCGGCACCTTCTGGTGAGAGTCGATACAGTGAGGTATGATGAGCCAATATAACGTACTTGTTTTTTCTTCTTTTATTGTCTTCGCATGACGGCGTTTCATTTTAGGCGTACCTGCGTATTGCGAACTTACGCGTTCGTTAGACTATTGTCTAAATATATAATAGTTTAACTTTATTAGTTTTCTTAGGATCCTAAAGAGTTGGCTATAGTACATGGTTGGGCGACATCGTGCTATATAGCGTGTCATATATACCCTTTATGCCACCTCCGTCACTATGCCACCTCCGCCTATTCGTGCGCGAATAGGGTTGTTGCTATAGCAGCCTCCGTGACCTCGGCAAGTCAGTATACATCCTAGTTTCGTCACTTGTTCCGCGATTACGTTTTTTTTTCTTCTTCCAGTACGTAATACTGTCTCTCATTACACTCATTGAGGTACGGGTGCCGTATCACCGGCCTCTTGTTGCTTTTAAAGTCCAGTATTTACCAGTTCTTGAAGGACTTCAGTACTGTAAGAGGAGTCCAAGCCTTTACGGGGTGCCGGCTCTTCCTTTTCACAAAATAAGTGTAATGGCGGGGAGTGGATAGAAAGCAAGTCAACAATAAGCAGCGCAAGATGGCAATAATAAAGAAGAATACAAACGCGCAGGTTCGATTTCAGTGCTTCTTTTTTGCTTCTTCGCGAAATTGTACTGGTAGTGAGCGTAATAATGTGTAGTGTCAATACTGGAACGCTGCCGGTTATCGTGTAGTGTGTGCGAAATTCGTCGCTTAATATATATCGCCGGGCAAACTCGCTTATCGCATTAAAGCACCTGTGAAATAACGGAGGGGAAATTGATACAGTGGCTCGTTCCTTCGCCAGACACAGAAATCAACGCACAATTGAGCTAAGGAAACATTATTTGTTTTGTTCTTAACAGCAGTGTTGTAATTCTGACATAGACTTAAAGGAACTAAAATTGGATGAAAAATGCCCTTTCCGTCGATGGGGGCCGAACTCGCAGCCTTCGAATTGTGCGTCCGATGTTCTGTGCCACTTGATCTACGATGGCGGGCGTTCCCTTATTCCCTTCGTTGGTGTTTCTGTACGTGGAGTCCTTAGAAATGTTAGCGCCCCTCGTAGCCAAGGCGGACAGTGTAAAACACTTTTCTTGATAGGGGGTGTCACGTGATTATTTTGCACGATGTGGCAGCTGACAAAAAAAAAACCGAAACAACTACAGCAACAAATAATGTCTCGAATGCTTTCTTCGCTTAACAGTCTGTTGGATTCATTTAGTTATGTCGAACAAAGATTCTAGACAGCCACAAGGGGTTGTAGGAGGTGTACTCGCTGAACGGGCCCTGAAAAGCTAACTGGTGATCCTAGGTCAGACCTGCGGCCAGCCCCTATAGCCGATGGAGGCTTGGAAGAAGGCTCCACATGCTATAAGGGCTCGCAGTAATGAACTTGTAATGAACTACTCTTTTTTCTCTATTAATATACGTTGCGTCACTCTCGAACAATTCCCTTTCCCTCGTATCTTTTTAGCGAGGGTCTCGTCCATGCAGGCTTGATGTCTTTATAGGTAGCATCCGAGGGTCGATTAGTCATCTGCCTACTTTTTATTGCAAAAGATCAAGAGATAGATAGATAGATAGATAGATAGATAGATAGATAGATAGATAGATAGATAGATAGATTGATTGATTGATTGATTGATTGATTGATTGATTATGGTGCGTTTTGATGTTCCTCAAAGACTTTCACGATAAAAGGAGACATAAGAACTGCCCATGTTGAAAAAGAAGAAAAAAGGAAGAAGCTCAGGTTAGTCAAGTTGGTGAGCGTAATTGGACGGCCAGACAAGAAGGTGGAATGCGAGCAGTGCGCCAACTCCGCACGAGAAGGAAATGTGCTCTGCGAGATGACACATGGCCTCAAAAGCGTGGTGCGAGCACGGGGGAATGGCCCGAAAAACTTGGGCAGCCCAGGAGGAGGGGGTTGTTTATTCCCGCCTCCACTATGCAGCCCAGTGGCCTCGCGCGGGCACTCAGCACGCGGAAGAACGAAACGAGCACGCCTCTCCGCTCTTCTCCGCGCGACACCCTTGGAGCGGATGCCGCCAAGGATGCATCGGGTGTCTCCCTCGCAGCTTCCGCGCGCAATCGTAGCGCGGGGAAGGGCAAGCACCGGAAGCCCGGCGCAAGAAGGCGCGGCTGCTAAGCGGCGCGCGCCTGGTATCGCGTCGCCGCTGATGCCGCCGCCCCAGCGATCCACTCGCGGTCAATTCGTGGCGTCCCATAAACGAGCCGGCCGCACGCTGGACTCGGGTCAGGCCAGCGATCCGCTAAAGAACAGAGCCACCGTGTCGCTTGACATGCGCTGTCCGAACGCGCCTTCTCCGAGCAGCGAGCGATTAACCTGAGAAACCGACGAATCGCACTGCACCAGCTAGTGTATGGGATAATTTGATTGCAGTCGTCGTGGTAAACTTTAAATTAGCGACTTTTGCATGGATGCTTAGACGATGCTGACGGTGAATCCACATCATTTTCGAATGGGAGCGAGTCGAATTCGTTCTTCAAGAACCAGAAACTCCTGTCTGGACGCGAATAAGCGAATTGCTTACGTGATCCGGCAGCATTTATGTGCACCAGGGTAAGCAGATGAGGCGCAACTATGACGCAAACACGACTACGTGCTTATTTGGTAAGCTCGACGAATGTATTCTGGCGCTATGTATACAAGGTGGTCAGCTTCTAATTTATGCTTTTACGCGATTTCGAAGTCTTTTTAACTGTTTCCTTTTATTTGTTTTTTTATTTAAATTTCTAAACATTGGCTATATATTCACATTTGCGTTATTTTGTGCAAACTTATTGTGTCAGCCATATCAGTAAGAATTCAAATCAGTGAGAGAGATGAAAAAAAAAGGCTTTAAAAAGGCGCATGCATGAGTGGCTGTTTTGTGCGCAGAGTGCATTAAATGAACTTTCAGGCAGTGATTCTCTTCACTATCGCTTATTGACGTGCGCTGTGAAATGGCACGCTGCTAAATTCGTTAGAATCGGCGCAAGGACTCGCAGCATGTCTCCTTTGTCAACCGCGTTCTCTTGGATTATTTACCTGCTCCCCGTCACTTATGGTCATTTTATTTCCTTCGGGGTAACCTTCCGCGCGTTCGCACGCAAAGCTCTCCCGACGCGCTGTTAAAGCGCTGTGCTCGGAGGCAGCTTTGCATGCTGTGCCAGGGAGGGCGGTGGCGAGCTTTCGAGGGGCTTTATTAGGCTGGGTGTTGCCCTCGGACCACAACGTCGCTATAATTGCCTCAGTATGTCGACGGTGCCTACTCCTGTTTGCAAACACTATATGGGTGACCTTATCTGCTCGTGCTGATCGGCGGCCATCGAGCGTACTTTGCGAAGGCACTTGCCCAGGGGGGCAGACGAGGGAGTGCAACAATCGTACAATCAATCAGCTTTTAACGCCGTGCATATACCCTCCCCCTCGAATGTTGGCGCAGCGAGATCCCGCGGCTGTGACCGCTGTGACGCGGATTTTCGACGCCGCAGGTGCGCGCTGTCAGCGTGCGCTCGACGGGAAAAAGGCCCGTTGTTGCAACAGTTGGGATTGCATATCGGATCGAATGCGTCTCGGCAGTATCAAGCGCCGCGTCTAATTTGGCTGTCAGGCTCGCTGTCAGCGCGTGGGAATACACGCGCGACCTGGATGCGCGGCAGCAGCGTTCTCCGCAGCAGGCATTGAATTTTCTTTTTCTCACTCTGTTTTTCATTCAATGGAAGGGTCAGTCGCACGTTCCGCCCCGACCGCCTTCCTTCTTCGTTCGCTCGCCATCGCAAACGCGCTATCAGGGTCAAACGAAATGCGAACGTCGTTTCTCTCCTGGACTTTCGAGTGAATTGCGAGACGCGGGTCGAAGCATGCAGCCCTGGCAGCCGCCGATTGACGGGTGAAGCGAGCCTCCTTGGGTACACGTGAATCAATAAAACGAAATGTCGCTTAGCTGCCGGTACGATCGCCCTGTCCAGCGAACGCGACCTCCGTGCCGTCCTTTGCTATAATCTCAGTATATACACGGGTCATGGGTGATTGAAAAGGAAGACGTGATGCGTCAGCTATGAGCATTGTGTAAATAAATTTAAATGCAAACTTTGTTTCGTTTGCATTGCTTTTGTCGAGGAGGAAAAAAAAATCCCTGTATACCGATCATCGACGCTTCACATTTTGCGAAGCTGCTGCTTTCGTGGCACACCGTTCGTTCATCCATCTCCCTTTACTGCCTATAGCTCTTACGCCACTTTTACGTCGCTTCATAATTTTACATTTCAGTCGCTTCCTTTGTACATGGATAAATGCGTGAAGCATTGAAATTTGTTGCGACGCAGGTTTGTATTTTGTGTAGTCATCGATAATTATATATATTTAACAAAAAAGTGAATGTTCGCGGACTTTCATAAAGGAAACCCGAGGCCATGAAAACACCGCAAAATGTGTGACGTTTTGTAATAATGTCGTGCATATCTGTATAATTAATGGATGGCATGCTCGCCACTTCATTACGCCATATCTAACAATGTCTAACTGCGCGATGTCTAGCGGATATATATATATATATATATATATATATATATATATATATATATATATATATATATATATATATATATATATATACGTAGATTATAAAGAGTCTGGCTTCGGTTACCGTAGAATTAAGGAAAAATAAGTATACGCCTCTAAAAAACTGTTTATTGGTGACGTTTCGATCGGAGACTGATCTTCATCAGACAAAATTTAGTAGGCTCCGACGCGTTTTAATGCCATCGTCCAGCCGAGAGAGAGTAAGAGAGAAAAAGAAAAATATACATGAGAAAAAGAAAAATATACATATATCAGTGGCCTGGTGTATGTATATTTTTCTTTTTCTCTCTTACTCTCTCTCTCTCGGCTGGACGATGGCATAAAAACGCGTCGGAGCCTACTAAATTTTGTCTGATGAAGATCGGTCTCCGATCGAAACGTCACCAATAAACAGTTTTTTAGAGGCGTATACTTATTTCGATCGAAACGTCACCAATAAACAGTTTTTTAGAGGCGTATACTTATTTCTCTCTCTCTCTCTCTCTCTCTCTATATATATATATATATATATATATATATATATATATATATATATATATATATATATATATATATATGGGGGGGGGGGGTCAACAGGCGGGTTGCTCATCGATGTTTTGAGGAGCTGCATGCCGTGTTTGAGCGACATTTGCGTGGGAACCGCCGCAGTGCCCTTGAGTTCCTCGCGGTGCCGCCACCTGTTTTGTACACTCCGTCTCCCGATTGTTCTCGTCGCGACGCGTGTGCCACGCAGGCTGCGCAGTTCAACCGTCGCGTCGACCGCCAAGCGAAAAGTAAAGGGGAGAAAAAAATGGTGTCGCGCTGTTTTTCTGCGTCGTAAAATGCGTAGGCAGTGAACTCTCACATTTTCGGCCACTTGCTTTTTTTTTCCTCCTCT
>WOVY01008260.1:17500-22544 GCA_013436015.1 Rhipicephalus annulatus
GATTCATTGACCTCGCAAAATCGCCGGAGTTCGCCTTTAATGAAGCACATATGTATAGCGCTTGTGCTGCAGCGCGGTTGGCGGCCCCGTACGCTGATAGGAGTACGTAAATGTACTGCTTATAAGACAGGATAGCCGTGCACCATTGCAACCACAAGGGACGTTTCACGGGCATCACGGTCTAATTGAAAAGCAGTTCTGATTCCGAGACTGTCCGTTCGTCCACGCATCTGACCGTCCGCGTGTCCATCCATCTGTCCGCCCGCCCATTTGTCAGACCATCCATTCATCCGTGCATCAGTCCGTCCGTCCGTGCGCCCATCCTTTATTCTAGTCCGAGACTTGAACGTAGAGAATATTGACCTCATAGGGCCCATAGCTTCGCTCACTCTTTGTCATTGAATTCGTAGAGATGCACGGATTTTTTTCTTAACGCTCTCGAATTAAAATTGGGAATGTCTGTTCGCACCGTTCCTTGGTTGATACAAACTGTCAATCACCTTCAGTGCATTGCGCTTAACTATAATTGACCTTAACCCGACGTGGTGGCTGTATACCGTAGGAGTACACGTAAATTTTTAAATTTGAGTAGTCATCACTGCATTCCCAATTGACACTATACAATCTATGAAAAGTAGTTTCGAGACCTGGCGTGGCTGTGTGGTAGAATACCTGGTCGCCTCGCAGAACGCTGGGGTTCGATTCCCCCTGGGACCCTGCCATTTTTTTTTTTGACATTTGTCGGGTCAGCGCTGCTCATGTTGGGTTTTTATTAACGGTCACGCGTTAAAATTACGCATGCGTGTTCTTGCCGTTCCTGGGTAGAAATGACGTGTTAATCATCTGTGGCATACCAGTGGACATATCCGCCTGCGTGTATGTGCCACTGTCTGGCGGAAATTATTTGACGACGTACGCGAGGGGACTCTGGCATTATTCATGTCCTCACCAGCGAATCATATTCGTCAAGAGAGAGAGAATACGGGTTAGTGAAAGGCAGGGACATTTTCGTCGAACCATCTTACCCTCCCATACTAATTTTGGTTTACCCCAATTTAAGGGGGTGATCATGGGAGCCCCCAAACGTAAGCGGCTATAGATAGATAGATAGATAGATAGATAGACAGACAGACAGATAAACAGACAGACAGACAGACAGACAGACAGATAGACAGACAGATAGATAGATAGATAGATAGATAGATAGATAGATAGATAGATAGATAGATAGATAGATAGATAGATAGATAGATAGATAGATAGATAGATAGATAGATAGATAGATAGATAGATAGATAGACGGACGCACGGACGGACGGACGGACGGACGCCAAAAGTACTTGCAGTACACAAAAATGCTTCGTATATAATAATAATTATAAACGGCGGCGGCTGACAAATATACATTTGCCACACGAATAGTAAGTATGTGTGAGTGCTTTATAACGGACGACCGAATAATGGTTCTCGGCTGCTGACTCGAAATGCGCGAGTTCGATCTCAGTCGCATGCATTTAGATGGAAATGAAGTGTTATAGAGACCCATGTGCGATGTCGGCGCACGTTCCAAAAGTCCAGGTGGTCGTACTTAACCGCACACGTCCACAACAGCGTCATAGACCGAGTCGCGTTGGGACGTTAAACGCAATAAGCCAACCGGGCGACAGTTTCTAAAAGTAACACATCTTAGATACTGAACCGAACATGGCTTTTGACCAAATTTTTATAAAACTTGTGTGGACAAGAAATATATATTACAAGCAACAATGCCGTCTGGTGGCGTTGTTGCTTATTGCTCGCATTTTCTTCTTGGTATCTTTGTCTCGAGTGCACGCCATTGTGCAATGCTTCCTACTGCCACCCCATGGCTGAGTTACAACTATGAGTCGTGGGTATACGCCTCACGGTGTGCTCGACGTCTTCATTACGTAATTATCGTCTGAGAGAATGTGCCCGGGACAGCCACGGGACCTGAGCAATGAACAAAACGAAGGTGGTGGAGGATCTCAGGATTACTCGCGTCTTGAATTGATGTTGTATTGTCACGTTCTAAACGAAGCCGACGTTTATAAATACACACGATCCAAGTCTTCACGGTCGGCACAGAACAGCCAAAAACAAAGCCACGAGCACGAGAACTACTGCGTCTTCGTCTGCCTCCTTCACGCTGCAGATAAAGCGCGTGGCAAGATCATGTATTTTCCGTTCGCAATTATACTACGGTATTTCAAGATTAATCCTGATAACAAACAATATTAAAAGTGCCTATTTCTTTACATTTACCCTGTAGGATACGTGAGTCCTTGACGAGGAACAAGAACATTTGCTGGACTGCACTCGATAATAATAATAATAATAATAATAATAATAATAATAATAATAATAATAATAATAATAATAATAATAATAAGGATAGTTGCTGTTGTTGATGTTTTTCTCTCTACATGCCTCGTGCCAGTGGAGGAAATCAAATGAACCACTTGAGAAAGGAGAGATAGCCCGGACACTTTTAAAAGTCACTCACTTCGGGATGTTCGATTTTAGAGCGAAAGCAAAAAAAAACAGCAACAACTAAACCACGAAGTAAGCATGAATCATGCGCTCTGTACGAAGTGGAAGAAGAAAGAGGAAACATGTGAACAGAGGTGCGAGAATTTCATATAATGATTCCACCTCAGATATTAACAAATTTTATTATTTCTCCCCCCTTTTTTTCTTTTTTTACATTGCGCCAAATTAATTTCCCAGTCAAAACACAGTAATCATATTCCCCTAGTCTAGAAAATCTAAAGGTATTGACTTGCATTAACCACCGGCTTCTTGGCCAATCCCCCTTAGTGGGTGAGAGCCACAAAAGAAAGGAACAAGCAAGCAAGCAAGAGGTGCGAGCCGGATGGTTGACCTTTTGTTGTCGCTCATGCCAATATCCCATAGTGGGCATGAGCCACAAGAGAAAGTGAACAAGAAGACGAGAACGCTGATCTCGGACGCCCAGACAGTGCCAGCGTTCAGCATTAAACTCGCTAAACCAATTATTGAGTTAGTTTTCGATGATATTTTTTTTTTCAAAAAACATTAAGTTACTTCCAAAGCGCGTTCTGGGGGGCCTCCTTCAAGTCCATCTCAGTCATTTTCGTACTTACGTGGTAATTTCGACGGATGCAACGCAAGATCGTCAGAAGGCTGGAGGAGGTATTTTTTCTCATCAGCCTAATTGGTTTGCACTCCGATTGCCTGACTTCACGCCAATTTATGTAGCAGAATTCCTGGCAATTATATTGGCTTTTTGGAAACTAAGTTCTCGACAATCAAAAGCTATTATTATTTCGGATGCCTTGTCTGTTTGTACACATTTAACATCCGCAAAGCAATCTCCTCTCCTCAAGATATTTTGGTCTCTCGTAGCACGTAGCCTATGAAAAGTTCGGTTTCTTTGGGTCCCCGGTCATGCTGGAATTGCACTAAATGAAACTGCTGACTCGCTCGCTTCAGCGTCTTTAAATTTCCCAGTGGTACTTGTAGCTCCAGTTTTCTTTTATTACTGCTGAACGATTGAAACGCCTGTTAGTCTTAAGGAACAACAAAACATCGCTCCTACAATCTGATGAATTTCGGCACGTGCAGTTCACATGGAACACCACAAAATGCCTTTTCCCGTCCATGTGAGGTGACCCTCACAAGCTTTCGCTGTAGAGTTCCTCGGTTAAATTTTTATCTCCACAAATCAGGATTTTCATCAACTAACCTCTGTGCAATTTGCAATGAACCGGAAACAATATATCACTTTTTTCTCACATTCCGCCGTTTCGCCTCACTGCGCCGAATAATTCTTGAGAGACCGATTGGTATGCTGGGATTGGCAGTTAATAAATCCACCCTTTTATCGTTTAGAGCCAGTGAGTAGGGTGCGGACTGCAGTGCTATTCTGTCAATGCTAGATAAATTCATTGAGGCAACCGGAAGGATACGCTGCTTGTGGTACCGCCAGATGAATCCAATTCTTTGTCTTACTTCTGCTTTTTTTGCTAATTTGTTTTATATAGTCTGCTTTATCCAACTCTTTTGCCCGTTTCATATATATATATATTTTTTTCTTTTTTAAAGGAATGTTATTATTGTTCTTACCTGATTTCTCTCTATTTTAGCAAGCGTTGTATGAAAAATTTACATTATAATATACAGTGTGGCTGATGCCCCTTGTGGGTATGGGCCAAGATCTTCTAGACGACACGTACGACACACGTTCGGTTCTCTCGCGCGCGGAAGTGGGTATGAGCCAAGATCTTCTAGACGACACGTACGACACACATCCGGTTCTTTCTCTCGCGGAAGTCAGTGCCTGAGGGCGTGAATGGCAACAAAGCCAAGAAAGCCAAGGTTATTCCAGGTGCGACGGCCTCTGAGGGTCGCTAAAGGCGCTGTACTACGCTGTAGGTGAGTTGGAAAAGGCCGATTTGCTTATTTCCGAGGGGTGTCGAGAGCGGCGGGGGGGGGGGGGGGGGGGTTGGATCGGGGAGCCTTTGTGGCGGATCGCGGAGGCCAGCTTTCGACTGCGCTGCTAGCGTCACTGTTGCCGACAAGAGAAGCCGTTGATCCGACGCTGTACGTCCGAGTATACATGTTGAGGGGAGTTGAAATCACAGATAGGGAGAATTCGATGTTTCGGGCATCGAAGGGCCTCGATGAAGATGATGCGCGTGCGGCCAGAGACTGAGCCGTCAAATGGGTACTCTAAAATGTAGTTTAAAAGTTTCTTGTATGAAATTACTGCCGCGCAAGGCATCTCTCTTTTCGAATGCTATCTTATGGTTCCCGATTTGCCGACGAGCTGTTTCGTTTTCCGATCTCTTTAGTGCTTGGATGAATTGACTTGGACGCCGCCGTTATTGCCACAATCGGCCACTGGTATGAATTGACCACGGGTAGAAGAGGGAACAAAGTAACTCAGCAATACTTGTTGTTGATCTAGGGGGGTTATGCTACAGCAAGCTTAGAGGGCGCAAACCACAGAGAAGAATAGGCAAAAGAGCGTGACCCTCTTCCT
>WOVY01008261.1:0-20284 GCA_013436015.1 Rhipicephalus annulatus
GCTGGGATTCAATCCCGCGACCGGCGGGTCTGCAGCCGAGTACCTTAGCCACTAGATTACCATGGTGGAGGAGGTGGGACCCTGGCATTTATTCTTTGCATTCGTCTGGTCGATGCAATAGATGTCGGGTATTTCTTAACTCTCGCACGTTAAAATTGCCCGTGTGTGTTCTCGTCGTTTCTGGGTAGATACAAAGTGTCAATCATCTGTCGCACATACCCGCATACCAGCGCCACTTAGCCGCCTGTGGGTGTGTGCGACTGTCTGGCGGGAAGTGACGACGTACGTGACGGGATTGTGACATTTTTATTGTCTCGACATGAGGATCATATTTGTCAAACCATTTCACCTTCCCATGCAAATTTTCGTTCACGCCAAGTCACGGGGGTCAAAACGAGAGCACCTAAACGTAAGCAGCGATAGAGTGGATAGATAGATAGATAGATAGATAGATAGATAGATAGATAGATAGATAGATAGATTAGATACGCTCAAAGTCACCGAAGTTCGCTAAGAAATGCTTTGCATTTAATAGTTTCTAACTGCGCCGACGTGTCACACTTTTTTAGAGGACTGAAAGCCCCCAATTTCAACCTGAAAGCTTGTACGCCGCTTCAGTTTTGATTCTCAAAGGCTTGAGAAATTTTGGCGACGTGTTACGTCCCGGTGACGTCCTTAGGTGACATGGTTGTAGGGTGATAATTTGTTAAATGAGTCGTGTGCTTTCTGACTGTGTTTTTTTGTTACATTTGTCATCTAAGGGCTTCATTAAATGAATGTAAGCGACCACCATCAAAAAGTTTCAATGCCCCTCCACGCATCGAACAAATGGTGGATGATGGAAAGCGGAAACATTATGGTTGAAAAAAAGAAACACGAGATTTCAAGCATAAGAATATGTGGCACATAATTTTTCGTCTCTAGTCTGGGCTAGGGACATGAGAATGACATCTGTTCTAACTTTATTCAAAGAAATATGCGAGTTTCAGGTATTAGAACTCCATTCTCGGACATAAGACGTGAGTTTATTTTTCACTAATTTATGACCACAAAAAATCAAAATTATCTTTCGCCTGATAAAATACTGTCATTACCAACACACTACCGTAATCCGTAAAAGACCTGCGATGCGGTAATTACCCTACGATCGGCAACACTGACAGGTGCTCGAGTGAAGAAGTTGGTTGCAGCCATCCATTCCCGTTAGAATTTCCATGGCCGCGTGCAAACAGTTTGATAGCATTCGTGCGTAAGAAAGACGGTAGTGACTTTAACTGTGATGTGTCTGCAAACAATTTCGGGGACAGAGTATTGACGGACTGTCTTCTGTGCACATTATTTCCCAAAGTTAGAAGTAATGAGCATAACATAAATCAGGGTGGTCGATGACGCTATTTTATTTATTTATTGATGCAGTGACCTCATAGCCACGATCTTCATGTACTTAAGAGGGTACCCAGAAGACATGAACGAAGGATTGCACGAAGTACGTCACTGCCTGGAGCCAGATGTGGCTGGTATGGCTGCTATATACTCAGAAGGATGAAGCTCGGTGATGGAGGCTGCTGGTGAATAAACAGCTTCGTCTGCACTTAATGTAGTGATTTAGTTTTGGCTCTGCTATTACAGCAAAAGCTGTAAGGAGATCAAATCGCCTTAGGCAGGCTTGATGCCGCGAATGCAATCGAGTTAATACGACTTATAAAGCGTTTTAAAACAGCGAAAAAACAACCAGTCGTCGCACAATGCAAATAGCGTGACGAGTGGGTCGTCTAATGCTCCAACCGATTACAAAATTTTGCTGCATTTACGATGGAGGCGGAAATGCTGTAGGACCATGTGCTCAGGTTTCGTGCACGTTAAAGAACCAAGGTGGTCAAAATTTCCGGAGCCCTCCACTACAGCATCTCTCATATTCGTATGGTGGTTTTGGAACGTTAATTTTCGCATCTCAAATCATGTTCTCTCCACGTATTAACTGCGGCACATACCAACTTCAGGCATAATTTCTCATCGTCGTCGGGCACTCTATAAATCATTGGCACAAAAGTTCTTGCAAGTGTTTACAGCGGATACTACACTACTCAGAAGATTGACGAAAAATAGCATAGCGTATGCCGGCCTACTAGCCAAAATTTATTATCAATGCCATAGTGGGTTTCAAGCAAGTGTGCTTGCAGCAGCTACCCAAGGAGTCTTTAGAAAAGGATCCAAAAGGCCGTTCTTCTATCAGACGTTACTAGATAACGTTGCTTCTATCTTTCGCTTAGATTGCGCTGTGCCTTCCGAGCAGACCTGGCGTTTTTTTAGCCATTAGCAGCCGTTACACTAACGGAACTATTTGTACATGTCAGCTAAACTCGCCTGCCACACCTCCAAAATCATTTCTTTTTAGTTCAGGCCACGTGTAGCGTTTAATTTCACTCAAAATTACCAGATGACGTAACGTTGAGTATTATCTGCATATTACAATTTTGAAAATACCATGTAAGGTGAGAAATCATATGGCACACAATGAAAGCCACAATAAACGTTGAACTAAATATAAGACGATATTTTGTTTATTGACGCCTCTTTTGATATCAGAGCTCATTAATCTTATTTCGGGAACGTCATGGCAGTTTGGGTAATACGTTCGTTGTATTCTTCTGCGTCGAGTGACGTTCTGGAATTGTTCCCAACATTCACTACTATTAAAATGTCCTTTTTGATATGCGAATTCTTATTCGAAGGTCGTAGGCCGCTCTCAGTTGATCTGAAAAAAAAAGCACAGCGAGAGAGTCGGCTGACTGAAATCTGTGCGGGCAATTATTTTTGCTTTCTGTCGTACGCTTTGTGAAAGTGAAACAGTCAGCCAGAAGAAAGTGCTTATCTCCACAGCGATTTATATTTCCAGACTGATAATCAGGTCGTAACAAGTAGCGCAAACAAGCCGACCACATAATGTTCACTATTATAAAAAAGTCAGCTGTAGGATGCTGGTGGTATCGCCTATTTTTCAATGCTTTCACTGTTTCGGAAAAAAATTGTGTATTAGGTCTTCTGATGGCTATGTATCGCGATACGATATAAGATACTCAGGCAAGAAATCTTGAGTACAGAGATACAGAATAGTACCGCAAAAATGTATTCGATCCGATAATTTTTAATTGTATCGTAAGATACCGCAATACATTCGCAATTTGTTGTTACAGACAAACAGTTTGAGCCGCCACGGTGGTGTAGTGGCTAAGGCACTCGGCTGCTGACCCGCTGGTCGCGGAATCAAACCTCGGCCGTGGCGAGCGCATTTTCAAAGGAGTCCAAAATAGTTTTTGCTCATGTGCTCAGACTTAGGAGCACGCTAAAGAACCTCAAGTGTCTTAATTTACGGAGTCCTCCACTACAGCGTCTCTCATATCCATATGGCGATTTTGAGTCGTTTAACAACAGCAATTATTACTGACTTAATGTATACAGTATCGAACTGTGTTCCACCGCCTGTTTTAACAGCGAAAATTTTTATTAGATCAAAACTCTGGTCACGCGCAGTTGTCCGCCGCCATCGCCGCCGGAGTCCTTAACTACATCCCTCGAAATTAGAAAAAAAATACTAGCGCTAATGACACAGTGGGGCTAGAACCCGGGTGCGCTGGGTGCCAGCCCAGTATTCTACCACCAAACCATGCTGGTGCTTGCGATTTGTTGGCAAACTTGCCTTAGGCAAACTCGACAGCGGGAAAGCAATTTCGTTATTACGACCTATAAAGCGTTTGAAAACAGCAAAAAAAAAAACAGTCGTCGCAGAATGTGAATAGCTTACCGGCTGGGTCTTCCAATGCTCCAAACAATTACAAAATTTTGGTCCGCTATTACCTGTGGCGCATAACCACTTCTGCCATAATTAGTCATCGTCGTGATCCACAGCTTGAACAATTGGCGCAAAATTCCTTTGTGTTTAGAGAATATGGCGCTTCTCAGAAGAATGATGAAAAATAACGTAGTGAATGTCGGCATACTGTCCAAAAAGGTTTGTTAATAATGCTGTAGTGTGTATCAGGCAAGTGTGCTTGCAGTAGTTACCCAATGAGTGTTTCGAAAAGGCTCTGAAAGGCCGATCTTATAGTTTTAGCTATGACTGCGCTGCGCCTTCCACGCAGGCCTGGCGTTTTTTGCTGACGTCGTTAGCGCCAGCGCCTAATTTCCAAGAGAGACCGCACCGCCGCCACCCCAGCGCAATAATTTGCGGCGTGCTGCCGTTTGTATTATTTTTACCCAAGCGGGGAATCTGGGCATAAAATACATCACGTAACCTTCTTTTCTGCAGTTTTAAAAATTCTGAGAGCCGCATTTGTGGTGTTTCTCGTTTTCGTGTAAGCCTATACTGTCTGCACAGGCACCCTGAAACAGCTTGTGAAGGTACACAGTCGAGCATGTTGTTCTCCTTAGGCATTTCTCGTTGCTTTGGCACCGTTCGGGACACCCGAACAGCGATTCGCGTGACATGATTAAGGCAAATACTCTGAAATTGGCCATATACGAGAGATATCAGTTGGAAATTGTTTTCTATTCTGCCGTGCCATGCATTGGCCACCCGCCAGCCCCGTTATTTCTCGCGTCTCACAGGAATATTATGCGTGATAAACTTGTGATTTTGCTACGTATTGTGTTTTTGGTGGCCGAAGTGGAAAGGAGAAGAGTATAGCCGAAAAGTTTGTAATAATGGTAAGCTCAACGCTTATCACTCAAAATGCACACATAATTCATGAAGAAGCAAATGTCCACTGATTTGTGGGGTTTAACGTCCCAAAACCACCATATGATTATGAGAGACGCCGTAGTGGAGAAGACGCAAATGTCGAAGAGCCTGCAAGAATTGTTGTAAAGAGGGTGTAGTGCAGTCTAACTGAGAATGAAACCGATGAAAAAGCCTCCGAAGTATTCACCAATGGCCAAATTCTTCACAGCGGAGAGAACGCAGCTCTCCATAACAAAGGTCAGCCTGCTTCCCCAGAATAAAAAAAGGGCCCCCCGCCTAACCAAAACACTTCTTGCTATGGTCCTGGGGTCAAGTCAAGAGACGAACACACTCATTCACGCTCTTTGTGGTCATTTTATGTAAGTATCCAAAACAGAAAGGAAAAAATAAAATACACTGCAGTAGACCTCAGCTATATTTAGTGGTCACAAAGCTCTAAAAATGCAGGTACGTAACACGTTTGCTTTCGAGCAGTCGACTCTAGCTACAGCGCATATTCTTGCATTGGCCTTCTTTCAATTCTTCTATCTAGCTCTAAATTTCTACCTTTTCATTATGATCATAAAATACGGTACGATAATTTTAGCGCGCATGTTTTGTGCTCTCGCGCAGATTTTTAATGAATTTATTTATAAGGATATGACAAATGTCAGTAGCATAGCGATACGCCGCTAAAGATACAATATTACAAAAAAAACTGCCCAATATAATGATGCAAACGTAAGAGCAAATATTGTAATAGTAAAGATTAAAAGCCATTTTTACACACTAGCCACCCTTAGGCTACAGTGAGAACAGGAGCAAATGTTTATCAAAGGAACAATACATACATCCTTTAGAAGTTATGGTCCAGACCACGGCACATGTGTTGTTCTTACTTTGATAATGCAGTACCTCTCTGGCCTTGTTACGTCCATCTGTGAAAAAAAAAACATTCCGCTGTATATTGAACACGTGACGTGATGTCTTGTTTTCAGGTGAATTACTGTAGTTTACTTTTAAATGTGAATTCATTCAGTACGTTTTACCGCAAGAACTTTTTGTACGAGAAGTCGAAAGATGACAACGCAAGTTTTAATTATCACGATAGATTACTTGAACACCTCACGAACTGCTACTAAATCAGAAATTATAAGAAAGAGTAAGTCATTATTATAAAAATAATAAATTGATAGAAAAGTAGGTTCACTAGTGTAAGTGCCGTATACAAAATACAAAGTAGTAAAACGATGTGCAACATTTGTTACCACCAGTGTTGCGGAATAGGCAGCTACATTCCATTACAAGTTCATTCTGAGGAATTACAACTTGCCCTGTACCATTGCTTTCATTCCCTCGAATAAAAAAAAACTTCGTCCATTCCCACTCCGGGAATGCTGGGGTAGCTTAATTGCATTTCTAATATCACTCAACGTAGAAAAGACATATGTTCATAGCTTCATCGAGCTAAGAATCATTGTAACAACATAAATCTGATGGCATCAGATGTAGTAGGAACTGTGAAACTACGCAAAACACGATGCATGATCAAGGAATAGTAGCTTGGTGATTAATCTCGCACAGTACGACCACACTACTAGTTTCCATCTATAGCGGCAGTTCTCGCGCTTCTTTTAGTACTTGCATGGTCAGCGAAGTCTTAGGAAGAAATGCTACTAAGTAGTTTGCAACGCAGTATATACTTGTTTCAAGCGCATTTTACTAACTTCGTGGCAACTCTTTACCATATCCAGCATCTAGCAAAGCTTGAAAGATTAGCTGTTACTAAACAAGAATGATTTTCGGAGTTTTTAATTTGGTAAATAGAAAGCCAAATACGGTGCTAGACATCTTGTAAACATCACCGTATATCTTGCAATAACCGTGACACTCTTTAGAAAAAATTTAGGCTACTCTAATTTTGTCGATTACGTTGGCATAAATATTTCATGATATGTATGACACACATACATGCAAATAAAATGACAGACAATGTTGTGTACAAAATGTCCAGCGTTTTTTCTACAAAATATGACGGCTAATCAGCATACATTGTGCTAATCCAAAATAGGAGCATATATAGCCTTAAAACGGCCACTACAGTAGGTACTGGCTAAGTCTTAATATTCTCTGTGCGCGTTTGCATGTATGTCCTCGTCTGTGATTCGCTCTTGCCTCATTGTATGTTTCTGTGATGCGTACTGGTCATGATATTTAAATGGAGTAATTAGGGGCCCCTATATCATTTACGCGAACAATGTTCTTCGCTTAGAATCCCATATCTACTTCTGTAATAGAATAATCTTCATGTGGTAGTGTACATGCACATATAGACACGGGATAAGTAAAAATTTTATAATGTGTTAATATTTATTCGAGTCAGCACTATTCGAACTACTTAGCAGAGTGACAAGTTTTACTAATCTGCGTTTTGATACCTGCACTTGCGAGGAGGTTAGTGCTTTTTATGCCAAGTAAAAGGTCAAAATTTAGTTAGTTAACATGCAGACCTTTTTTTCCTAGGAGTGCATGTTTGAAAGAATGGTGATATTTCAATATTGTTTAAGCCTAAAACCTGTAATGCAAGAATGACGGCATAGAGAACTGTCGCATAGGAATTCCGGATAGCGCCACCTTGGTTACAAGTAAGCGCCTGCTTTGACAGGCCACTCGAATTAATGCTTCAAATAGTCTACTTCATCTCTCTCTCAACGGTTCACCTCGAGTACAGCTCATCACGCACAGTTCCCACAGTACGCACTTCATCGTTGGCGAATGCTTGCTGCGGTGACCTACATACCTTCACGATAGAGTTTCGGGTAAAAGCGCCTTTGTGTGTAGACAGAGGGGTAAGTATTGCAAAAAAAGAATGAACCATCTCTCCAAAGGGAACCATGATGGGATGCGAAGCAGCAGCAGTGCGCACGCTGTTGACCCGGCTGAAACGGGCGTCGACACGGGTGCTGGAAGAACGGTTTGAAACGAAACACGGTGTAACCTTTACTCGAGTAACCATTTCTTCGTAATGCAAGAACGCGGGAGGCGGGCTAGGTTTCGTGTAAGCTTCGTCGCAAATAAACCAAAATAAACGAGGGTTTCCCCTCGATGTGCGGTCGAGCGTTTCAGGCGGTGGAGAGGCTGAAGCGAGAGAGAAGTGTCTTGAGAGCGGCTGGAGGAACAACACGACCTAGGTGTTTTGGGAGGAGCCGGTAACTGCTGCAGGTGAAAAAGAGAGTGACGTCGACGAGAAGCTGTGACTTGACCTATTTGACCGTTCCAACAACTGCGGCAGGGGGAACGTGGTGTAGCATGTTGGCACGGAGACACAGACGGACAGTGTTACACAGGCTAGTCAAGCAGCTGCTCCACATTTAAAAATTAGGGGTGGGGGATATGCCTAAGGCGGCGCGCAAGCTGGTATGCAAGAGCTTGCCGCAAACACAGCCATCGCACGAGTGCCAATAGGCATCACGATGTAGACAAGCGCTTTTTCGATTATACGGCCAAGTCGCCAACGGCGGCAGAAGCGAAAACAAAGTGAAGGATGGGGGACACCAGGCGGCTGAGGTGTAATTAAGGGACAAAATTATAAGCTGAAAGGTGGCTTTGCCGTCACTGTAGCTCCGAACGACGGATACCATGGCATAAAGTCAAGGTTACGTGAAAAATAGAGGAGAACTTCCGAGCCACACAGTCGACAAGAAGACAATCATGGTTGGTGTGCAAAGCACTATGCTTGTAAACAACGAAGCATTTTAATGTACTGTTTATTGTTAAATTTAAGGATCTGATTTAATAATGTTTGAAGTTTGAAAAAATGCACTTCGACGGAAATGTGCTATACTCCCCCAGAAACTTGTTATCTTTATTACGCTTTTTTGTTCTCATCTACGCTATTGTCAGTTGGTATGGGCTTCTGGAACTGAAACATCAAAACAAAAGTTGTATACATTTCAAAAAAGCGCTTTGCGGGCTGTTGCAAACATAGGTTACAGACAACACACATCCCATTTATTTGTCAAGTTTAAAGTTTTAAAATTTTGTGTTGCATATGAACATAACTTGTTGTTGTCTTTGAGGTCTGAAATTCGAAAGAATTGCGCAAACCTGAGAGGCTTAGCACATTTACAGCCGAAAATTTTGTTGCGTCCGATGCGGAGTTCTGAACACTGGCACATCCCCCGACCGCGAACAAATTACGGACTCCAAATGCTAAGGCACTCTGTTCCCCATATACTAAATAAGTTCAAGCTCACAGAACAGCAATTGCGTCTCTTTTCAAGTAGTGATATATTAAACCTGTTTGTATAAGGAGCTATAAACCCAGAAAAATTGCACCCAGTACTTGTAAATGCATGAAATTTTAAGTGTACCCCTTTCTGTTATAGCGTCTTATTTTGGTTGCCTTTTTCCCAATAATTGTTTGTTTGTAAAAACCCAAGTGTTCATCTATTCTGTACTTCATAAACAACCACTAGAATGTTATTTTCTTTTCTTTTTTCTTTCAAATATACGTGAGCACCGTATGGAATTTGGTGTGCCATTGTTTCTGTTGCCTTGTACAAATGGGAGGTGGGGCTAGTCAAGCTGCTATAGCGCAGCTTTTTTTCTACCTTCCATGCCACAATTGTTTCTTGTTTGTGTAAATCACTGTGTATCGTTGTGGTGAAAATAAATTTCAACTTCAACTTCAACTTCAACTTTCAAAATAGGACGTAATTTCATTCCTATTTTATTTCATTGAAAATATGCTTCTTTCCTTTGTTCCAAGCTTTGTCGCCATTCCATTTCGATTCCATTCCGGCGTAGCGAAAATGAGAATGGTGCGTTATTCATTCCGGTTCGGAAGTGACAGCTCCGCAACACTGATTACCACAAAGGTAAGCAGCATGAAATAATCATGCCTACTTGGCAAAAGTATGGTTCGTTGCTCCTGATAATTGTAGTGTTTTCAGTATTCAAATTGAAGAAAGTTTCCTTGCCGTACACCTTTACTAACTTTGCATAAATAACTTTTGTTGTCATTGATATAAACCTACGGCTCTCTATAAGGCTGGAATTTGACAAATAATTCAACATTATGGCAATGTACCTTAAGCAAGACTCGCTCACAAAACCAAAATAACTGGATAACAAGCTCAAACGTCTTTCTAATATAGACATGCTCTGAAACAGGGATATGCTCAAGCCTAATTTCACGTTAACCAATTGTGAAAAGGCGCAACATGCTGTCATAGAATGATAATATTTTGGAAAATAGAAACTCTCATTGCGAGGTTCGCTGGTGCTTCGATCACATGTCAGTTGTGTCTGGCTAATACTGACCAAAATAAAAAAAAACTTATTTGCGATTATTTTTAATTGCGGTATCGTTTTACGAGAATTCTTAATCAAAATGTCTACTAATCATTTGATATGAATGGAATGGCTCAGGGTTCCATTTAGTGGAGCGACTTATAAATGCGAAGCGGGTCCTTGACTAACATGTGTAACACTGCGTGTTCGTGCCAATGTGCTGCAACCATGCTTCCGTCATCGCAGGTGTTTTGACAGCGCCAAGTGGCCGCGTCTGTTCTCGCCTGCCTCGCAGCACTCCACATGTCACCCCTCTCTCGCTTCACCCTCTATCCCACTTGCAATGTTAGAGCGCACAATTTTTTACTTGCGCAAGCTTAGCCTACAGAATCAATACAAAATAAACATTATTATGAAGCTAGGTTTCCTCTATAAAGTCGAGGAGGAACTTCTTGTTCGGACTGTAACTCCGTTGCAGCAAGTCATGTGACCGGGCGTGGAGGCGTCCTCGAGTGAACATTCTTTCGGCTCATATATATGAGCTGGAGAGGAGGTCGGCAAAAGAAGCTCTTTCACCCACCTAAACATGCGCCGAAGCGATTTGACCGAACCCAGCCGTCGCCGACATTGCGAGGATTAGCATAGCCGATCGCCTTCGCAAATGGTGACGTCACACCTCCAACACCAACGAGGCGTAAGCCAGGCAAGCCGAACGCTAGCGTCGGCAGCGGAAGACCAACGACTCTGACGAGGCACGAGTCTAAAACGCAGATCGCGTCCGTGCTTCGCGTGCATTCAGGGTTCCTTTTGGGAAGAAGTCGTTAATTTTTTGAACAATGCTTCTTATGAAGTGGGTCGTACGTCCCACTTCACTATAGTAGGCAGTTCTCACGGTCATAAAATTTCATTGCATGTCAAATAAACGGTGTTACAGCATAACCACGTAGTTAAAGGTGATGAGTGGGGCAAAGTGTCCATCAGCCCTTCCGTGATTCTGTGTGTCCATCCGTCCATCCGTACATTCAACCGTGCGGCCATCCATGTGGCCACCTACGCGTCCGTCCATGCATCCGACCGTCTGGCCACCCACCCATGAGTCCGTGCGTCTGTCTATCCGTCCATACCTTCGCCCGTCCATGCGTCTACCTTTCCGCTCTCCCTTCATTCCTCGGACCACAAGGCCGTCGTATTGAAGGGAACCCACAAACCATCGTATTTCTCCAAAAACAACAAAAGTTGATTTTTATGCCACACACAGTGTTTCTAACGTCTTTAGTTTGATGATCGATTAGGCATAATAACCTCCCTGCGAAGAGCTTCGCCCCACTCGTCATCATTATACTTGTGTACATAGTGGGATATTGTAGGGGCGAAGCTATTTACACCGTGAGTAGCATGCCCCGTGTCGTCGTCGCAGTAGTAGTAGTAGTCTTTTATCGCTTAGTTCTTTTGCTGTGCGCTGGGTTACAGTACCCGTATATGATGAATATATGATGTAAAGATGCGATACAGTGGTACTGAGAGTGGTCACTAGCTGGACCGACAGATTTCTGGACAGAGAGTTGGACGTACGGATGCATAGGCAGACAGACAGACAGACAGACAGACAGACAGACAGACAGACAGACAGACAGACAGACAGACAGGCAGACAGAGAGACAGACAGACAGACAGACAGACAGACAGACAGACAGACAGACAGACAGACAGACAGACAGACAGACAGACAGACAGACAGACAGACAGATGGACGGGCACACGGATAGACGGATAGATGACAGACAGACAGGCGAACGGACGGATGGATAGGCGGATAGATAGACAGACAACCATCTAGACAGACAGGCTGGTTGTCTGTCACAGGTGGACGGATGGACGCATGGGCGAATGGATAGATGGATAGACAGACAGACGCACAGACGAACGCAATGACCGAAGCAACAACGAAGAGATGGGCGGAATAATAGGCCGCCTGATGGACACTTCACCCCACTCTTTATCTTGTCTCTGTGGACATGCTGTGATTTTTCACCTAACTGATCAATATTCATCCACATATAAGCGTAAGAGGTTGTTCATTTTCGATGATGCCATTTTTATGCCTCCATAATATGTGTATGCAGACGAAATATACTACGATTCCATAGAACTGAAACTTTTCCTCAAGCTGGCAAATGAGAATAAATACCGTGAGAAAAAATAGGTTATAATATGTTACTAACTGCAGTGCAATTGTAGGCATATATATGTATATATATATAAATATGTATGAATATATATAAATATATGTATATATATATATATATATATATACATATATATATATATATATATATATATATATATATATATATATATATTCCAATAGATCCTCCGTGAGCGGTCACAACGTGGTTTATTTCGACGTTTCGGCCTAGAGTCTGGCCTTCATCAGGATTGAAGGTACAGCTTGTTGGTGCTCAGCTTTATACAATCTCAAATCAGAGGGCAAGGAAAGAGGAAAAAAGAAAAGAAAAGAAAAAAGAGAAAAAAAAAGAACAGAAAAAATAATATACCGTAGACTCCCCTCGATCGGGCGCCCCGATTCCACTCTTCCTTCCACTTTCCCCTTCATCTCTCTTTCCCTTCTCCCCTTCACCTTTCTGATGTGAACGGTCTGTGTGTGCTTCCTTTCACTAACGCATTCCTCCCGACAAGACGGTGCCTCCTGGCACTGGCGGTTCCGTGTGGGGCAAAAAAGAGCTTTCTTAGGAAGTTCTAAGCCTTTAACTACTCGGAGTCCCGTCAACATTTCATCGTAGAAAGAGGGGTGCCGCGTAGTGGGGCAGAGGCTGGTAAGCGGGCGTAATGCGAATTCCTTGCCCGCTTCTCGATTACGCGTGTAGTGGGGGCCTCCCGGCTGTGTACAGGGTTGCTGTTGGGCATGTCATGCATGGCACAATTGATTGGGTAGTAGAATAAAACAGAAAACAGACGACAGCTGCACTTAAGAAGAGTAGTTACACTTGGAATTGTTTTGGGTTGTCTAGTGCCCTTCGCAGCTGCAGTGCTGTGAACTCAGTTACTATTTTCATTATTGCCGTTATTATTTTCTAATGCTTTACTTGCTGCAAGTGTACCAGGATTCTCACTTATTCCTCTATCGAGGGTGTTAAATCGGTGGATAAGGTATGGCTCTCATTGTTCACGTTCTCGATTTGATTTAAATCCCATCTCTAAGAGCGTTACTGATAGTTTATCGAATGCATGGTCGGAAAGATTGAGATGTTTTGATAGAGGTAGATTTGGGGCTGATTTCGCATGAGCTCTGTGATTATTGAAGCGAATCTTAAATGGTGTTTCTGTTTGTCCGATGTACAGCATACCAAACACGTTGCATTTGAGTAGGTATACCACATTAGAGGAATCGCATGTTAGGTTTCCTCGTATGTTAAACGAAAACTTGGATTGTGTGCTGGTTGCTTTGTCTGTTTCTCACATCGCCTTACATACAAGCATTGTGGCTTTAAACAAGGTCGGCATGAATTATTGGGGGGGTGATGTGTTAATTTGAGAGTGGACAAGGGTGTCTTTGAGGTTACGTGGTCGTCGGTAAACGATGCCTGGAGCGGATGGGAATGCGCATTTCAGACGTTCACTTTGTTCCAGAATGTTGTAATGTCGTTTAAGGATTTTGTTTACAATGGGGAAGTTTGTGCTGTAAGTCAAGCAGAGGTTTGTTCGTTGTGGGTCTTCTTGTGGTGGTCGCTTCATAAGCAAGTCTTCACGCTTTAGTTTTGTCGCTTTTTGAACAGCGTCAGTAATTACATGTGTGGGGTGTTTTTGTTTCTCGAGCATAAGTTTTAGCCTCTGTGAGCTCGTGTCATAGTCAGCGTCTCTAGAGCAGATTCGCTTACACCGGTGAGCCAGGCTGTATGGAATGCTGTTTTTACAGTGGCGTGGGTGATCGCTTTGGTAATGGAGGTATTGTTGTCGATCCGTTGGTTTGCGATATAGGGTTGTAGAGAGCTTCTCTTCTTCTATCGTTATGGTAACATCAAGAAAATTTACGGTTACTTGCGAGTATGAGTGTGTGAAGTGTATGTTCGGATGTACAGCATTGTAAGTGTCGATAAAGCTTAAAAGTTCGTCCTCGCTGTGCGTTCAAATAAGAAAGATGTCGTCTATGTATCTTTTGTATAACATTGGTTTCAAGAAACTTTGTGCAAGAAATTCAGATTCTAGCTTTCCCATAAATATGTTGGCATAATTAGGTGCCATTTTGGTGCCCATAGTGGTTCCGCTGATTTGTCGAAAATTCTCTTGGTTAAACTCGTATAAATTTCATTCGAGGACCATCCTCGTCAAAGTTTCAATGGTAGAGAAATCTGGGGTGTTGATTGTCTATGGTTTGCGTACATGTTCTGTAATGCAGCTATGCCGTCATCGTGAGGAATATTTGTATATAATGAAGAGACATCAAGAGTAACCAAGTACGAGTTTTTCGGCACACACAGACCTGCAATGTCTCGAAGAAAATGTGTGGTGAATTTTATGTACGACGCGAGGGTGCATGGAATGTGACTTATTAGTTTGTCCACGTACCCTGATAAGGGTTGAGTTATTGTACCGAGTTATTGTACCGGGAGCGGCCGCGTCAGCAGCACAGGTAAGTGAGCTCTGCACATATCTACCTATAACTTTAGCAATTTTGGTTCTAGGAGGGTCAGAGTGGTGTCTATTTGTTTGTGAAGATACAAGAAGTTCAGCCGCTAAAAATACTGCTATTACAAACGAAAATTTTAAAATTTAGGAGCAAAAAACCGTATGAATCTGTGAAAGCAACAACAGTCGGACCATGTGTTTTTTACGCTCGCTTGTAGCTTCGTTAATATTCTACCGGGAAACTTCTTACTTATAAAGTTGAAAGTCCTTAGGGTAGACCTGATGCTACTGAAGTTTGATCAGGCTAGGTTTAATAGTTCTAGAGTTATTCCGCAATCAAATGAAGCCTAATCACTAAAAAATTAAGTAGGTAATATCACCTCGCAAACGCATTTAAATTTTGTCCGCTTAATATAATAATAAACCGCAACCCATAGGCTACCAGGAGGTCCAATTCCGTACACTCTAGGCCCTTAATTAAGGTGGTAATCAGCAAAAAACTTATTTCAATAAAACAAATTTTCAAAAGGAGCTACAAACGCCACCGAAAAAAATCTGATATCTTCTTTTAAAACACAACAGTCCGGTTTTTTACGTGTAAAAACAATTTTGACAGCTTAAGGTAACCGGAAGATACAGAGTTAGAAAGAGTATAACGAGATTCGCTAATAAACGTGTGGCGCCCGCGTCTTGTCTCGCTCAGAGGAGGAGGGTGGCTCACCGCTCGGGAGAATGGTACGCCCGTCAGATCAGTCTTGAACCGCATGCTTTTCTTTCTCTTACGATTGCTTTTAACTTTGCTAATAACCTACCGGGAAACTTCTAACTCATACAGAGCGAAGCACTAGTTGTAGACCTGTCGCCGCTCCGGTTTCATCAGGATAGGAGTAATAGTACCGGAACTATTTCGTGACAAAAATTAAGCCTAATCACTAAAAGATTAATTTGGTAACATCACCTCACAAACGAATTTAAATTTTGTCCGCTTAATATATTAATAAACAGCACCCCATAGGCCAATCGGAGGCCCATTTCCGTACTCTCTAGACCCTTAATTAAGAGGGTAATCAGCAGAAATCTCATTTCATTAAAACATTTTTATAAAAATAACCACAAACTTGACTGATACAACCGCTGAAACCTACATTTGGAACATAACAATCCGGGTGTGGCGATGGCGTAGTGGTTAGAGCATCCGCCTCGCTTGCAAGAGGTCCGTGGTTCAAATCCCGGTGCCGCGCAGTTCCCAACCGGGAAAAAAATCCGCGTGTTGATGGAACTGCATTAAGAGGCCTTGGGTGCGGCCTCACCGGTAACCACCGCCGGGAACGCACTCCCTCACCAGAGAAGGATTGGCCACCCTGGTGCAGTATCTGGCCACTACTTCCCACATGCATACGTCAAATAACTCACGGCCCTCAGTCCCCAGCAGCTGCGAAGCAACTGACCATGGCGGCGGTCACATCTGCAACGCAGCAGAGGGTGCTAAGAATCTCTGGACTACAGGCCGCCATCGGAACCTGACCTTGGCAACGTTTAACGCTAGAACCTTATCTAGTGAGGGAAGTCTAGCTGTACTATTCGATGAGCCAGAGGGTGTTAAATGGGATATAATAGGGCTCAGTGAGGTTAGGAGGGCAGATGAGGCCTATACTGTGCTACAGAATGGCCACGTCCTTTGCTATCGGGGCTTGGCAGACAGAAGAGAACTGGGAGGTGGGTTCCTAATTCACAGAAACATAGCTGGCAACATAGAGGAATACTATTATAGCCTTAATGAAAGGGTGGTAGGTATTGTAATTAAACTGAATAAAAGATACAAGATGAAGGTAGTACACGCTTACGCGCCTACATCCAGCCATGATGGCGCTTCAGTTGAAAGCTTCTATGAAGACGTGGAATCAGCAATGAGTAAGGTAAAAACACAGTATACTATAGTGATGGGCGACTTTAATGCAAGGGTAGGGAAGAAGCAGGCTGGAGACCAGGCAGTAGGTGATTATGGCATCGGCACTTGAAACGCCAGAGGAGAGCTACTAGTAGAATTCGCAGAACGCAATAATTTGCGGATTTTGAATACCTTCTACCAAAAACGAGAAAACCGCAAGCGGACATGGAGGAGCCCTAATAGCGAAAATAAGAACGAAATAGATTTTATAATGACTGCACACCCAGGAATCGTGCAGAATTTGGAAGTGGTTGGCAAGGTACGATGCAGTGATCATAGAATGGTACGGTCTCGAATTCGCCTAGACTTGAAGAAGGAACGACGGAGACTGATACGCAAGAAGCCAATCAATGAGCTAGCACTGAGAGGGAAAGAACAGGAATTCAGAGTGTCGCTGCAGAACAGGTACTCGGCTCTTAGTGAGGAAACCAACCTTAGCGTAGATACAATGAATGATAATCTGACGAGTATCATTACGGAGTGTGCAGTGAAAGTTGGAGGCAGGGTAGTTAGGCAGGACACTGGCAAGCTTTCCCAAGAAACGAAGAACCTAATTAAGAAGCATCAAATCATGAAAGTGTCAAGTACAACAGACAAAATAGAACTGGCAGAGCTTTCGAAGTTGATTAATAGATGTAAAGTATGCGATGTAAGAAGGTATAACATGGAGAGAATTGAACACGCTCTGAAAAACGGAGGAAGCGTCAAAGCAGTGAAGAGGAAACTTAGGATAGGCAAAAGTCGGATGTATGCACTAAGGGACAAAGAAGGCAAAATAACTACCAATATGGATAGGATAGTTAATATAGCGGAGGAGTTTTACAGAGATCTGTACAGTAGCCGAGACAACCATGACCTTAATACTATAAGAACTAGCAGTAACCCAGATGACACCCCACCAGTAATGATAGAAGAAGTCAGAAAAGCTTTGGAGAGCATGCAAAGAGGCAAAGCTGCTGGTGAGGATCAGGTAACATCAGATCTGCTGAAAGATGGAGGACAGATCGTGTTAGAAAAACTAGCCACGCTGTTTACGAGGTGTCTCCTGACGGGAAGGGTACCAGAGTCTTGGAAGAACGCTAACATCATCTTAATGCATAAGAAAGGAGATGACAAGAACTTGAAGAATTACAGGCCGATCAGCTTGCTCTCTGTAGTATACAAGCTACTTACGAAGGTAATTGCTAGCAGAGTAAAGAAAACATTAGAATTCAATCAACCAAAGGAACAAGCAGGATTTCGAACAGGCTACTCAACAATTGACTACATTCATACTATCAATCAGGTAATAGAGAAATGCTCAGAGTAAAACCAATCACTATACATAGCCTTCATAGACTTCGAGAAGGCGTTTGATTCAGTAGAAATATCAGCCGTCATGCAGACACTGCGGAATCAGGGCATAGATGAAGTATATATAACATTCTGGAAGAAATCTACAGGGGATCAACTGCTACCATAGTGCTTCATAAAGAAAGTAACAGAATACCAATCAAGAAGGGTGTAAGGCAGGGGGACACAATCTCCTCAATGCTATTCACCGCGTGCTTACAGGAGGTTTTCAGAAGCCTAGAATGGGAACAGTTAGGGATAACAGTTGATGGAGAATACCTTAGGAACCTGCGCTTCGCCGATGACATTGCAGTGCTGAGTAACACAGGGGACGAATTGCAACTCATGATTACGGAGAGCAGAAAGGTGGGTCTTGAAATTATTCAGCAGAAAACGAAAGTAATGTACAACAACCTCGGAAAGGAGCAGCGCTCCGAGATAGGTAATAGTGCACTTGAAGTTGTAAAAGACTATGCCTACTTAGGGCAGGTAATAACCGCAGAGCCTAACCATCAGACTAAAGTAACTAGAGGAATAAGAATGAAGTGGAGCACATTCGGTAAGCAATCTCAAATTATGACAGGTAGATTGCCACTATCCCTCAAGAGGAAGGTATATAACAGATGTATCTTGCCGGTACTTAGTTATGGAGCAGAAACCTGGAGACTTACAAAGAGGGTTCAGCTTAAATTGAGGACGATGCAGCGTGCAATGGAAAGAAAAATGGTAGGTGTAACCTTAAGATACAAGAAGAAAGCAGAGTGGATTAGGGGACAAACGGGAGTTAAGGATATTATAGGTGAAATAAAGAAGAGGAAATGGACATGGGCCGGTATGTAGCGCGTAGACAGGATAACCGCTGGTCATTAAGGGTAACTAACTGGATTCCCAGAGAAGGGAAGCGGGTTAGGGGTAGACAGAAGGTTAGGTGGGCAGATGAGGTTAAGAAGTTTGCGGGTATAAATTGGCAGCAGCAAGCACAGGACTGGGTTAATTGGCGGAACATGGGAGAGGCCTTTGTCCTGCAGTGGACGTAGTCAGGCTGACGATGATGATGATGATTGTACCGAGGCCTGATATGATTTGTCGACCTGGGTTATGGGGTTTATGAATTTTTGGGAGGATGTAGAAGCGACCTGGACGAGGGTATGCTGCTCGCATCAGTTTGTCGTCAGTGTTGGTTATCTTTTCTGCATCCAACAGTTTTTTTACTTCTGTTGATACGATACGTTTGTATTCGTCTGTCGGATCACCTGGGAGCCGTTCGTAAAATCTTGAGTCGTCTAGTTGGCGGTATGCTTCTTGTAAGTAGTTGGTTGTATTAAGGACTACCATCACTGCTTCTTTGTCAGCGGCTTTTATTGTTATGTCTGTCCTAGATACCAAATTTTTCATACTTATTTTTTCAGATTTTGTCAAGTTTTCTCGGTTTCCTTTCTGTCTGTGGCATGCGTGTACTATATCTTTCTGTACTGCGGTGATATAAAGGTCCAAGCACATGTCTTGATTACTGGTCGGTGTCCAATCATTTCATTTACGACGGTGAATTGTTTCGTGGTTAGAAGGCTTGTCCAGGAAATATTCGCGCAACCTTAAGCTTCGAGCGAAGTTGTCGAGGTCCTCGGAGCAAGTGGAATTCATCAAAAAATTTTGTGGTCGGGCAGAAGCTTAGTCCCTTAGATAACAGTTTTTTTTCTTCAGGTGACAAGATCGTGTCCGATAAGTTTACAACCACAGTGTCACAGGGTGTGTTCCTAGATGGGTGCTCGTTTGTACCATTAGTGGTTTCCTGGGTGGTGGTGTTGTAGTCATAAGGAACTATATCAGGAAACGCGTGTTTGGGCACATGGTCTCTTTTGAGTTTATGAATGCTTGTGGTCATGATGGCTTGGTATTTATTCTGTTCAAATTCTGTTATTTGGGTGATTTCTTCGTTCAATAAGGTTGTTGTGGTGGAGAATGGTTGTTGGTCATAGCGGCCAGTTTCTTTACCTGTTTATCACTGTGATTAAGAGCGATTTCTATTAATTTAAGAGATGCCTCAAGGAGGACGTTCTTCCATGTTATTTGGTCGTGTTTCATCTAGATTTTCAGCAGCTGGTGTGAGGAAGAGTGTCATACCTTTGGGGGCTATTCTAGCACGAAGGTACACTTGCAATGTTGATTTATGCATTTTATGTCTGATTCGTTTGTCAGGAAGTTTTCGTACTTTAAGGAAAGTGGCACTGCAACTGGGAAGCGATGAGCTAGACTTACATTTCAGAAGTCGATCTTTATTTGGGTGCGGTGATTGCACTGATGAGGTGCACAGGTTGTAGTTATGTCCGGCAGGCCTTCGTCGTTGTAGG
>WOVY01008262.1:0-12703 GCA_013436015.1 Rhipicephalus annulatus
AAGAACCATCTTCTCTGCCAGCCAGATACCTTTTCAAGCTATCGAGGTTTTCACTCAACCTTTCGGGGGCGAAGCTCCTTAGAGCGGCAGCCGTTCGTTCAGCGTAGTACTCCTAGTCATAGTTGTAGTGTGTGTAACCAGTACACTTACCCGTTTTGTGAGCCCTGCCGGAGCCGTAAAGAGCCATCTTCTCTACCAGCCGGATACCTTTTCAACCGACCAATGTTTTCCACTTACCTTTTAGGGGCGAAGCTTCTTAAAGCGGCACCCGATCGTTTATCGTAGGAATCCTAATCGTAGTCGTAGTGTGTAACCAGTACACTTACCCGTTTGTGAGCCCTGCCGGAGCCGTATAAAGAGCCATCTTCTCTACCAGCCGAATACCTTTTCAACCGATCAATGTTTCCACTCAACCTTTTAGGGGCGAAGCTTCTTAAAGCGGCACCCGATCGTTTGTTGTAGTAATCCTAGTCGCAGTCGTTGTGTGTAACCAGTACACTTACTCGTTTGTGAGCCCTGCCGGAGCCGTAAGGAGCCATCTATTCTGCCAGCCGGATACCTTTTCAACCGATCGAGGTTTCCACTCAACCTTTTAGGGGCGAAGCTCCTTAAAGCGGTACCCGTTCGTTCTTCATAGTAGTCCTTGTCGTAGTGGTAGTGTAACCAGTATACTTACTAGTTTGTGAGCCCTGCCAGTGCCATAAAGAACCATCTTCTCTACAAGCTGGAAACTTTTTCAGCTGATCGAGGTTTTCACTCAACCTTTTAGGGGGAAGCTTTCTAAAGCGGCACCCGTTCGTTCATCGTAGTAGTCCTAGTTGTAGTGCTAGTGTAACCAGTAAACTTACCAATTTGTGAGCCCTGCCAGTGCCGTAAAGAACCATCTTCTCTGCCAGCCGGATACCTTTTAACCGATCGAGGTTTCCACTCAACCTTTAAAGGGCGAGCTCTTTAAACGGCACCCGTTCGTTCATCGTAGTAGTCAATATCGTAGTGTGTAACCAGTATACTTTCCGTTTGTGAGCCCGGCCAGCGCCAAAAAGAGCCATCTTCTCTACAAGCAAGCCGATACCTTAAACCGATCGATGTTTCCACTCAACTTTTTGGGGCGAAGCTCTTGAAGCGGCATTCGTTCGTTCATCGCAGTAGTCCAGTCGTAGTCGTAGCGTATAACCAGTATAAACCAGTATACTTTCCCGTTTGTGAGTCCTGCCAAAGCCATAAAGAGCCATCTTCTCTACCAGCCGGATACATTTTCAACCAATCGATGTTTCCACTCAACATTTAGGGGCGAAGCTTCTTAAAAGCGGCACCCGATCGTTTATCGTAGTAATCCTAGTCGTAGTCGTAGTGTGTAACCAGTACACTTACCGGTTTGTGAGCCCTGCCGGAGCTGTAAAGAGCCATCTTCTTCCAGCCGGATACCTTTTCAATCGATCGATGTTTCCACTCAACCTTTCAGGGGCGAAGCTTCTTAAAGCGGCACCCGATCGTTTATCGTAGTAATCCTACTCGGAGTCGTAGTGTGTAAACAGTATACTTATCCGTTTGGTGAGCTCTGAAAGTGGCTATAAAGAGCCATTTTCTCTTTCAGCCGGGTATCTTTCCAACCGATCAAGGTTTGCACTCAACCTTTTAGGGGGAAGCTCCTTAAAGCGGCATTCGTTCGTTCTTCGCAGTAGTCCTAGTCGTAGTCGTAGTGTTAACCAGTACACTTTCCCGTTTGTGAGCCCTGCCATAGCCACAAAGAGCCATCTTCCCTACAAGCTGGAAATTTTTCAGCCGATCGATGTTTCCAATCAACCTTTTAGGGGCGAAGCTTTTTAAAAGCGGCACCCGATCATTTATCGTAGTAATCCTAGTCGGAGTCGTAGTGTGTAACCAGTATACTTTCCCGTTTGTGAGCCCTGCCAGTGCCGTAAAGAACCATCTTCTCTGCCAGCCGGATACCTTTTCAAACCGATCGAGGTTTTTACTCAACCTTTAAGGGGCGAAGCTCCTTAAAGCGGCACCCGTTCGTTCACGTAGTAGCCTATGTCGTAGTGTGTAACTAGTATACTTACCTTTGTGAGCCCGGCCAGCGCCGCAAGAGCCATCTTCTCTACAAACCGGATACCTTTTCAACCGATTGATGTTTCCACTCAACCTTTAGGGGCGAATCTTCTTAAAGCGGCACCCGATCCGTTTATCGTAGTAATCCTAGTCGTAGTCGTAGTGTGTAACCAGTACACTCACGCCGTTGTGTTGAGCCCTGCCGGAGCCGTAAAAGAGCCATCTTCTCCACCAGCCGGATACCTTCTTCAACCGATCGATGTTTCCCACTCAACCTTTTAGGGGCGAAAGCTTCCTAAAGTGGCACCCGATCGTTTTATCGTAGTTATCCTAGTCGTAGTCGTAGTGTGTAACCAGTATACTGTCACGATGAGTCTCAAGTACTGAGGGATTTATTAAACCACCGGGTAGCAATCTCTAGGACGATGCGTCATGTCGTGGCTGCTCTCGAGCAGAGAAGAAAACACGCGATCTTCTTTTTCCTCCAGATCGAGAGGCGCTCTTGCTGTCGACCCACTACGTGCTGGTGGCATTATCCCCCTTCCGAAAGAAAAATAACAAGTCCCCCAAAACAGGAAAGAAAAGTACATAGCATCACCGCGATGCTACTAAATATGCACGTGAAAAAGAAATTGGAAATTCGGATGAAGTGAAAGTAAAAATTGAAGAGCGTGCTAATATAAGAAACTTCAATGAACGAGAAAGCAAGTTCACACAAATAAACAAAACACAAAGAATGCTGTACGGTAAAGGAAAAGTTACGAGCAACGCGCAATAAATGGTTATCATGCGCAACACATGAACGACGTCCGGCCTCAGTGGTGTCCTGCTCCGTGCATGGTGTGTTGAGTCCGGAACCACTTCGTAGTTCACGTCACTGACGCGGCGTAACACTTTATATGGGCCAAAGTACCGGCTCAGTAACTTTTCACTAAGGCCACGGCGGCGGACGGGCGTCCACACCCAAAACTTGATCTCCGGGGTTGTAAAAACACTTCTCTGTTGCGGGTGTTATAGCGTCGTGCGTCTGCCTGCTGTTGCTGGCCGATGTGCAGTCGCGCGAGTTGCCGGGCTTCCTCAGCCACGCTCTGCGAATTCTTCGGCGTCAGTTGCCAACTCGTCTTCGTCTTGACACGGTAGCATAGAGTCTAGCATGATCTACACTTCGCGGCCGTAGAGAAGCCGAAATGGCGTGAATCGCGTGGTCCGTTGCACGGAGGTATTATACGCGAAGGTCACGTGAGGTAAGATCCTGTCCCATGTTTGTGCTGTACGTCGATGTACATTGAGATTATGTCTGCGAGGGGTCTTATTCAGGAGTCGCTCGCTAAGTCCCGTTGGTTTGCGGGTGGTACGCAGTTGTCCTTCGGTGTCTGGTGTTGCTCAGTTTGAAAACTTCGTCCGTAAGCTGCGCCGTGAATGCCGTCCCTCAGTCGGTTATTACAACTGGAAGGAGCACCGTGTCGTAACACGTTGTGGCGCATGAAAAATTGTGCTACCCTCAGAAGCCGTGGCTCGTGGGATCACCTGCGCCTCAGCGTAGCGTGTCAAAATAGTTGGTCGCGACGATCACCCCATTTGTTGCTGTCCGCAGACAGGGGAAATGGCCCGAGAATGTCCATGCTGACTTGGTCGAACAGCGTGCAGGGTGCTTCGATGGGCTGAAAGCAAACCGGCTGGTTTAACAGATGGTTGCTTTCAGGCACTGACATTGCCGACAGCTCTTGACGTACTTCTTGATGCTTGCTGAAATTTCTGGCCAATAGTACCTCTCGCTCACTCTGCAAATGTCCTTGAGTAGCCCAGATGACCGGATGTGATTCGTCATGGCAAGCGAAGAGGACGTCGTCTTCGCATGTCTCGAGGAACCACCAGGAGTTAAGCACGGCTGTTCGAACGAGCGTTCTTCTTGTAGAGCACACCCGTCTCGCAGACATAACGACGTCAACGAGCGGGATAAATGACGTGGTATGATAGCGCCCTGGCCCTCTAAATGATCAATGATTGGACGAATCTCTGCGTCATCTCACTGCCGTTTGCTCAAGTCTGATGCGCTAAAGGTGCCCAGGAAGCCTTCGTCTTCCTCTGCTTCCTGACTGACGACATGAAGGGGTGCGCGTGACAGTGTGTCAACGTCTTCATGCTTACGGCCGGACTTATGGACGATGGTGACATCAAATTCCTGCAGCCGCAAGCTCCACCATGCTAGCCGTCCTGAGGGTCACGCAGGCTTGCCAACCAACAGAGCACGTGATGGTGCGTCACTATCTTGAAGAAACGACCATAAAGGTATGGGCGAAACTTTGTGATTGCCCACATGACTTCGAGGCACTCTTTCTCTCCGTAGTGAAATAATTCGCCTCGGCACGGGATAGAGAGCGGCTGGCGTAGTTTATGACTCTTCGGCGTCTTCTTGACGCTGAACGAGCACTGCACCGAGCCCAATGTTACTAGCGTCGGTATAGACCTCCGTGTCAGCATCATCATCGAAATTAGCGAGAACGGGCGCTGATTGCATGCGCTGTCGCAGCTCATCAAAAGCTGCTTGTTGCTCATTTTCCCAGCTAAACGGCGTGTCGTCTCTTGTGAGACGAGTCAGAGGTTCTGCTATCTGTGAAAAGCCATGAATGAACCGGCGATAGTAGGTGCACAAACCAAGGAAGCACCGGACGGCTTTCTTATCGACAGGAGCTGGTAATTCGGCAACAGCGGCAAGCTTGTCCGAATCGGGCCGAATTCCTTAGGCGCTAACTACATGTCCAAGAAATTTTAGTTCTTTATAGCCGAAGTGGCACTTCTGTGGCTTTAGTATGAGGTCCACTGATCGGATAGCCTCCAGCACGCTGCGCAGGCAGTGAAGGTGCTGCTCGAACGTGGTAGAGAAGACCACCACATCATCAAGGTATAAAAGACAAGTCTGCCACTTGAGCCCTGTGAGGACAGTGTTCATCATTCGCTGGAAAGTTGCCGGCGCTGAACACAAGCCAAAAGGGAGCACTCGAAATTAGTATAGGCTGTCTGGAGTCACGAAGGCTGTTTTCTCACGGTCTCGCTGATCTGTCTCGATTTCCCAATACCCGCTTTTGAGATCGAGAGAAGTGAAATAATGGGCTCGACGAAGTCTATCCGGTGAATCGTCGATACGTTGTAGCGAATACACATCCTTTTTTGTCATGTTGTAAGCTTTCGGTAGTCGACGCAGAAGCGTAGTGACCCGTCCTTCTTTTTGACAAGTACGACTGGAGATGACCACGGGCTGTTAAATGGTTCAATAACGCCATCGCCAAGCATCTCGCTGACTTGCGTATGTATCACTTCACGTTCTTTAGCCGACACGTGGTAGGGGTTCTGGTGTATCGGGCGTGCGTCTTCGTACGTGATGATCCTGTGTTGAGTGATAGACGTCTGGCGGATCTTTGAGCAACTTGCGAAGCAAGATCTGAACTCGAACAAGAGCGCTCGTAGCGCAGTCTGGTTATCGGTGGACAGATCAGGATTGATGTCAATATTACTCATTGACGTGTCAGTCGTATCCACTAGTTCTGACGTGAGACAGTTGGTGATGTTTGCTACTTCGTGCGCAAACGCTATCGAAGTGCCACGAAACAGATGTCGATGCTCGTTGCTAAAGTTGGTTACGAGCAGTTCAGATCGGCCATCACGAAGGTGTATTACACTTCTAGCTACACAAATGCCTTGCTGCAGGAGGTGTTCTAAATTTGTCTCGGCCACCACATCGCCATCGCCCAAACCACAGCATGTTACGCCGACTAGAACACTTGCTCGTGGAGGAAGCGTCACGCTCTGTTCAGAAATACGGAGTACGTCGACACGCTTTCCGTCATCCTGCACGTTGATTGCTCGCTGGGCTGAGAACGTGACGCGGCGCTCTTGCAGATCAATGATGGCTCCATTTTCCTGTAGAAAGTCAACTCCCAGGATGACGTCACGGGAACATTCGCGCAGAACAAGGCAGCTTGCTACGAATGTATACCCTTGGATCTGTACTATAGTTGTACAGGCACCCAGTGGAGTAACGACGTGGCCACCAGCTGTCCGAATCTGCGAGTTGTGCCACGGCGTGATGACTTTCTTCAGCTGCGTTGTAAGTTTCCCGCTCAGTGTCGAATAGTCGGCGCCGGTGTCCACTAATGCATTAACTGCACAACCATCAATTGTCACTGATATGTCGAGTGAATGTCGGCCATCTTTTGCAGCAGTATGTGATGTCAGACCGGTTTCTGTACGGTTCTGCGTTAAAAGGAGGTCTTGAGTGCTTCGTAGTTCAGCGACACCGCCCCCAGAGGTCACTTGGGCTAGTTTTCCCAGCGGGGACTGGGAGATCGTGTGGTAGAATACCGCTGGGGCGTTGATGAAAATCGCCTCGGTGATAGCGAGCGCGACAGGCGCCCGGCAGACGGTGGTGCATGCTGCTGGGCGAGGTAGTTTTTGATTTCGCGCGGTCTCTGGCCGTAACGGGGTGGCGGTGAGTACGCAGAGAAGCCGCGAAGCCCAAGACGGCGATATGGACACTGGCGGTACAAGTGATCAGCTTCTCCACAGTGAAAGCACAGAGGCCGGCGATCAGGTGTGCGCCAAACATCAGACTTCCGAGAAGACGTGCACCGATCGTCGATGTACTGAACTGGTGGCACCGAACGATGGACGACAGGAGCGCCAGGGACAAAGGGCAAAGGCGGTGGCGTGTACGTGCATTCGTAGTACGGTATGTGCTGTGCTGACTGAAGTGCAACAGCAGGAACAGGATGGACGAGTAATGGCGGCGATTCAGCTGGGCGTTTCAAGGCTTCCACGTAGGTTGTCTCATGGCGGTATTCAGCAGGAGCTGGTGCAGCTGTATCAGCAGGCAAGGTGTTCCGGAGGGCCTGGTACAGCTCATCCTTGATCACAGTTGCAATTGAGCTAACCGTAGGATGAGGTGTTACACCAGCCTTTTGCAACTCTTCACGTACTATATCACGGATGAGTTCACGTAGACGGTCGTTGCTGGTTCAAGTAGCGGTGAAAATGTCGGCAGTAGACATGCCACTGACTTGCCTGTCGTATTGGTTGGATCGCTGCTGCAGCATTTTTTCCATTGTCACGGCCTCGGACAAGAACTCCGCGACCGTCTTCGGAGGGCGGCGCACGAGGCCGGCAAAAAGCTGGTCCTTGACACCGCGCATCAAGTGACGCAACCTCTGGTCCTCCGTCATTCTTGAATCGGCCCGTCGGAAAAGGCACGTCATGTCTTCGACGTACGTGGTCATAGTTTCGTTTGGCAACTGGACGCGAGCTAGAATAGCTCGTTCAGCTCGTTCTTGGCGATCAGCACTGGCATAGGTTTGCAAAGTCTACGAGAGAATTCAGGCCACGTCGTCAGCTGCTCCTCTCGGTTTTGATACCAAGTACGTGCCCGTCTTCGAGATAGAAATAGACACGACCCAGTTTCGCCACATCGTCCCACCGGTTCAAGGTGGCTACACGCTCGAAGTCCGCCAACTAGTCCTCAACGTCCTCGTGCTCCGTGCCATGGAACGTCGCCGGTGCCCGTGGGCTTTCCAACGTATAGCGGTTCGACGTCGTGCTTCCCGTGCCTGTTGACAAGGTTTGCACCGAAGCGCTGGTCATGTTTGTCGACGTGGTTGGAGCAGCATCGTCGATTCCGGAGGCAATCCCCTGATTCGGCGGCTGGTGCGATGCACGGGAGTATTGATTGGCACTGAACTCGTATCACGGCTTCCTGGGGGGTCTGCAGCATCCGTGAGACTACCCAACACTTCCATCAGTTTGTCACGATGAGTCACAAGTACTGGGGGATTCATTAAACCACCGGGGTAGCAATCTCTAGGACGATGCGTCAGTCGTGGCTGGCTCTCGAGCAGAGAAGAAACACGCGATTTTCTTTTTCCTCCAGATCGAGAGGCGCTCTTGCTGTCGACCCACTACGTGCTGGTGGCAATGCTTACCCTTTTGTGAGCTCTGAAAGTGCTATAAAGAGCCCTTTTCTCTTTTAGATGGATATCTTTCCAACCGATCAAGGTTTGCACTCAACCTTTTAGGGGCGAAGCTCCTTTAGGCGGCATCCGTTCGTTCTTTGCAGTAGTCCTAGTCGTAGTCGTAGTGTATAACCAGTACACTTTCCCGTTTGTGAGCCGTGCAAGAGCCGCAAAAAGCCATGTTCTCTACAAGCTGGAAACTTTTTCAGCCGATCGAGGTTTCCACTCAACCTTTTAGGGGCGAAGCTTCCTAAAGCGGCACCCGTTCGTTCATCGTAGTAGTCCTGGTCGTAGTGGTAGTGTAACCAGAATACTTACCAGTTTGTGAGCCCTGCCAGTGCCCTAAAGAACCATCTTCTCTGCCAGCCGGATACCTTTTCAACCTATCAAGGTTTTCACTCAACCTTTCAGGGGCGAAGCTCCTTAAAGCGGCACCCGTTCGTTTATCGTAGTAATCCTAGTCGTAGTCGTAGTGTGTAACCAGTATATTTTCCCGTTTGTGAGCTCTGCCAGTGCCGTAAAGAACCATCTTCTCTACCAGCCGGATACCTTTTCAAACGATCGATGTTTCCACTCAACATTTTAGGGGCGAAGCTTGTTAAAGCGGCACCCGATCGTTTATCGTAGTAATCCTAGTCGTAGTCGTAGTGTGTAACCAGTACACGTACCCGTTTATGAGCCCTGCCGGATCCGTAAAGAGCCATCTGCTCTACAAGCTGGAAACTTTTTCAGCCGATCGAGGTTTCCACTCAATCTTTTAGGGGCGAAGCTTCTTAAAGCGGCATCCGGTCGTTTATCGTAGTAATCCTAGTCGTAGTCGTAGTGTGTAACCTGTATACTTTCCCGTTTGTGAGCCCTCCCAGAGCCGTAAAGAGCCATGTTCTCTACAATCTGGAAACTTTTTTAGCCAATCGAGGTTTCCACTCAACCTTTTAGGGGCGAAGCTCCTTGAAGCGGTACCCGTTTCGTTCATCGTAGTAGTCCTAGTCGTAGTGGTAGTAAAACCAGTATACTTACCAGTTTGTGAGCCCTGCCAGTGCCATAAAAAAGCATCTTCTCTACCAGCCGGATACCTTTTCAACCGATCAATGTTTCCACTCAACCTTTTAGGGGCGAAGCTTGTTAAAGCGGCACCCAACCGTTTATCGTAGTAATCCTAATCGTAGTCGTAGTGTGTAACCAGTACACGTACCCGTTTGTGAGCCCTGCCGGATCCGTAAAGAGCCATCTTCTCTACAAGCTGGAAACTTTTTCAGCTGATCGAGGTTTTTACTCAACCTTTTAGGGGCGAAGCTCTCTAAAGCGGCACACGTTTGTTCATCGTAGTAGTCCTAGTTGTAGTGCTAGTGTAACCAGTAAACTTACCAATTTGCGAGCCCTGCCAGTGCCGTAAAGAACCATCTTCTCTGCCAGCCGGATACCTTTTCAAGCGATCGAGGTTTCCACTCAACCTATAAAGGGCGAAGCTCCTTAAAACGGCACCCGTTTGTTCATCGTAGTAGTCTATATCGTAGTGTGTAACCAGTATACTTACTGTTTGTGAGCCCGGCCAGCGCCAAAAGAGCCATCTTCTCTACAAGCCGGATACCTTATTAACCGATCGATGTTTACACTCAACCTTTTTGGGGCGAAGCTCCTTGAAGCGGCATTCGTTCGTTCATCGCAGTAGTCCTAGTCGTAGTCGTGTTGTATAACCAGTTTACTTTACCGTTGTGAGCCCTGCCAAAGCCATAAAGAGCCATCTTCTCTACCAGCCGGATACATTTTCAAAGAATCGATGTTTCCACTCAACCTTTTAGGAGCGAAGCTTCTTAAAGCGGCACCCGATCGTTTATCGTAGTATTCCTAGTCGTAGTCGTAGTGTGTAACCAGTCCACTTACCCGTTTGTGAGCCCTGCCGGAGCCGTAAAGAGCCATCTTCTCTACCAGCCGGATACCTTTCAATCGATCGATGTTTCCACTCAACCATTCAGGGGCGAAGCTTCTTAAAGCGGCACCCGATTGTTTATCGTAGTAATCCTAGTCGTAGTCGTAGTGTGTAAACAGTATACTTATCCGTTTGTGAGCTCTGAAAGTGCCGTAAAGAACCATCTTCTCTGCCAGCCGGATACCTTTTCAACCGATCGAGGTTTCTACTCAACCTTTAAGGGGCGAAGCTCCTTAAAGCGGCACCCGTTCGTTCATCGTAGTAGCCTATGTCGTAGTGTGTAACTAGTACACTCACCCGTTTGTGAGCCCTGCCGGAGCCGTAAAGAGCCATCTTCTCCACCAGCCGGATACCTTTTCAACCGATCGATGTTTCCACTCAACCTTTTAGGGGCGAAGCTTCCTAAAGTGGCACCCGATCGTTTATCGTAGTTATCCTAGTCGTTGTCGTAGTGTGTAACCAGTATACTGTCACGATGAGTCTCAAGTACTGAGGGATTTATTAAACCACCGGGTAGCAATCTCTAGGACGATGCGTCAGTCGTGGCTGGCTCTCGAGCAGAGAAGAAACACGCGATCTTCTTTTTCCTCCAGATCGAGAGGCGCTCTTGCTGTCGACCCACTACGTGCTGGTGGCATTTATCCCCCCTTCCGAAAAGAAAAATAACAAGTCCCCCAAAACAGGAAAAAAAGTACATAGCATCACCGCGATGCTACTAAATATGCACGTGAAAAAGAAATTGGAAATTCGGATGAAGTGAAAGTAAAAATTGAAGAGCGTGCTAATATAAGAAACTTCAATGAACGAGAAAGCAAGTTTACACAAATAAACAAAACACAAAGAATGCTGTACGGTAAAGGAAAGTTACGAGCAACGCGCAATAAATGGTTTCATGCGCAACACATGAACGACGTCCGGCCTCAGTGGTGTCCTGCTCCGTGCATGGTGTGTTGAGTCCGGAACCACTTCGTAGTTCACGTCACTGACGCGGCGTAACACTTTATATGGGCCAAAGTACCGGCTCAGTAACTTTTCACTAAGGCCACGGCGGCGGACGGGCGTCCACACCCAAACTTGATCTCCGGGGTTGCAAAACACTTCTCTGTTGCGGGTGTTATAGCGTCGTGCGTCTGCCTGCTGTTGCTGGCCGATGTGCAGTCGCGCGAGTTGCCGGGCTTCCTCAGCACGCTCTGCGAATTCTTCGGCGTCAGTTGCCAACTCGTCTTCGTCTTGACACGGTAGCATAGAGTCTAGCATGATCTACACTTCGCGGCCGTAGAGAAGCCGAAATGGCGTGAATCGCGTGGTCCGTTGCACGGCGGTATTATACGCGAAGGTCACGTGAGGTAAGATCCTGTCCCATGTTGTGCTGTACGTCGATGTACATTGAGATTATGTCTGCGAGGGTCTTATTCAGTCGCTCGCTAAGTCCGTTGGTTTGCGGGTGGTACGCAGTTTCCTTCGGTGTCTGGTGTTGCTCAGTTTGAAAACTTCGTCCGTAAGCTGCGCCGTGAATGCCGTCCCTCAGTCGGTTATTACACTGGAAGGAGCACCGTGTCGTAACACGTTGTGGCGCATGAAAAATTGTGCTACCTCAGAAGCCGTTGCTCGTGGGATCACCTGCGCCTCAGCGTAGCGTGTCAAATAGTTGGTCGCGACGATCACACCATTTGTTGCTGTCCGCAGACAGGGGAAATGGCCCGAGAATGTCCATGCTGACTTGGTCGAACAGCGTGCAGGGTGCTTCGATGGGCTGAAGCAAACCGGCTGGTTAACAGATGGTTGCTTTCGGCACTGACATTGCCGACAGCTCTTGACGTACTTCTTGATGCTTGCTGAAAGTTCTGGCCAATAGTACCTCTCGCTCACTCTGGCAAATGTCCTTGAGTAGCCCAGATGACCGGATGTGGATTCGTCATGGCAAGCGAAGAGGACGTCGTCTCGCATGTCTCGAGGAACCACCAGGAGTTAAGCACGGCTGTTCGAACGAGCGTTCTTCTGTGAGCACACCGTCTCGCAGACATAACGACGTCAACGAGCGGTATAATGACGTGGTATGATAGCGCCCTGGCCCTCTAAATGATCAATGATTGGACGAATCTCTGCGTCATCTCACTGCCGTTTGCTCAAGTCTGGCGCTAAAGGTGCCCAGGAAGCCTTCGTCTTCCTCTGCTTCCTGACTGACGACATGAAGGGGTGCGCGTGACAGTGTGTCAACGTCTTCATGCTTACGGCCGGACTTATGGACGATGGTGACATCAAATTCCTGCAGCCGCAAGCTCCACCATGCTAGCCGTCCTGAAGGGTCACGCAGGCTTGCCAACCAACAGCACGTGATGGTGCGTCACTATCTTGAAGAAACGACCATAAAGGTATGGGCGAAACTTTGTGATTGCCCACATGACTTCGAGGCACTCTTTCTCTCCGTAGTGAAATAATTCGCCTCGGCACGGGAGAGAGCGGCTGGCGTAGTTTATGACTCTTTCGGCGTCTTCTTCTACGCTGAACGAGCACTGCACCGAGCCCAATGTTACTAGCGTCGGTATGGACCTCCGTGTCAGCATCATCTAAATTAGCGAGAACGGGCGCTGATTGCATGCGCTGTCGCAGCTCATCAAAAGCTGCTTGTTGCTCATTTTCCCAGCTAAACGGCGTGTCGTCTCTTGTGAGACGAGTCAGAGGTTCTGCTATCTGTGAAAAGCCATGAATGAACCGGCGATAGTAG
>WOVY01008263.1:0-17280 GCA_013436015.1 Rhipicephalus annulatus
TAGCCAAGTAGCGAGTGTGAAAAACTCTTTTGTGCACATGTGTGGCATCATGTAGCACGTGAACTTATTACGAGTGGCCGCTGACCAATAGTCCCTCGTATACAACCTAATGACACCAAGTCTGCCAGTACTGGACCCTCGTTAATGAATAAGGGAAAGAAGTGTGTACATAAAAGCTCGATTTTCCGTGTTTTGACAGAATAATATGAGATGTAACAGACAATAATGCCAAGGATTCTTATACTGGACCGGTATTAGAACAAATGGAATGTAAATAGAAGAAAGAAAAGAGGGAAAAATCACCAGCCGTGAGCAGGAATCGAACTTACGACCTTCGAATAACGCGTTCGATTCTGTAAACCACTTAACCACTATAGACAGCGGCCTCCTCCTCCCACCCCATGTTTCTGTGTTTATGTGAATTTAGAAGCAGGAGTGTCAGTCAGCGCTCTCTGTAGACAACCGGCGAGTGTGAAACACTTTTATGCGCATGTGTGGCATCACGTAGAACGTGAACCCATTACGAGCGTGCAGCTGACAAATAGCCCCCGTATACAACCTAATGACACCAAGTCTGCCAGTACGAGACCCTCGTTAATGAATTAGGGAAAGAAGTGTGTACATAAGGGCTCGTTTTTCCGGGTTTTTGACACAATATAAATTAGATCTAACAGACAATAATGCCAAGGATAGTATAGGGGAAGTTATTGAAACAAATAGAATGTAAATAAGAAAAAAGAAAAGAGGATGAAAAAATAACCAGCCGTGAGCAGGAATCGAACCTGCAACCTTCGAATAAAGCGTTCGATGCCCTAACCACTGAGCTATCACAACGGCCTTCTCTCTACCCACTTTTTGGGTTTATATGTGAATTTAGAAGAGGCAGTGTCAGTCAGCGCCCTCTGTAGCCAACCGGCAAGTGTGAAACACTCTTGTATGCACATGTGTGGCGTCACATAGCACGTGAAGCTATTACGAGCGGGCAGCTGACGAATAGTCTCTCGTATACAACCTGATGACACCAAGTCTGCCAGTACGAGACCCTCGTTAAAGAATAAGGGAAAGAAGTGTTTACGTAAGGGCTCGTTTTTTAGTGTTTTTGACACAATATAATGAGATCTAACAGACAATAATGCCAAGGAATGTATAGGGGAAGTTATTAGAACAAATGGAATGTAAATAAGAAGAAGGAAAGGAGGTGAAAAAATGACCAGCCGAGGGTAGTAATAGAACTACGACTTTCGAATAACACGTTCGATGCTCTAACCACTGAGCTATCACAGCGGGCTTCCCTCTACCCCCTTTTTGAGTTTATATGTGAATTTAGAAGTGGGAGTGTCAGTTCGCACCCTCTGTAGCCAAGTAGCGAGTGTGAAACACTCTTTTATGCGCATGTGTGTCGTCATGTAGCAGGTCAACTTATTACGATCGGGCAGCTGACCAATAGTCCCTCGTATACAACCTAGTGACACCAAGTCTGCCAGTACGAGACCTCGTTAATGAATAAGGGAAAGAAGTGTGTACACAAGGGCTTGTTTTTTCCGTGTTTTCGACACAATATAATGAGATCTAACAGACAATAATGCCAAGGAATGTATAGGGGAAGTTATTACAACAAATGGATAGTAAATAAGAAGAAAGACAGCAGGGTGAAAAAATAACCAGCCGTGAGCAGCAATCGAACCAACGACCTTCAAATAACGCGTTCGATTCTCTAACCACCTAACCATTGCAGCGACCTTCCTTCCACCCACGTTTTTGGGTTTATATGTGAATTTAGACGCAGGCGTGTCAGTCAGCGCTCTCTGTAGACAAGCGGCGAGTGTGAAACACTCTTTTATGCGCATGTATGGCTTCACCTAGCACGTGAACTTATAACGAGCTGGTATCTGACCAATAGTCTCTCGTATACAACCTAAGGACTCAAAGTCTGCTAGTACGAGACCCTCGTTAATGAATAAGGGAAAGAAGGTTAACATAAGGGCTCGTTTTTTCGTGTTTTGGCACAATATAATGAGATCTAACAGACAACAATGCCAAGAAATGTATAGGGGAAGTTATTAGAACAAATGGAATGTTAATAGGAAGAAAGAAAGGAGATGAAAAAATGACCAGCCGTGAGCAGGAATCGAACCTACGACTTTCGAATAACGCGTTCGATGTTCTAACCACTGAGCTATCACAGCGGCCTTCCCTCCACCCACTTTTTGGGTTTATATGCAAATTTAGAAGTGGGAGTGTCAGTGAGCACCCTCTGTAGCCAAGTAGCGAGTGTGAAACACTGTTTTATGCGCATATGTGGCGTCAAGTACCACGTTAACTTATTACGAGCGGGCAGCTGGCGATTACTCCCTCGTACACAATCTAATGACACCAAGGGTGCCAGTACGAGACCCTTGTTAATGAATAAGGGAAAGAAGTGTGTACATAAGGGCTCGTTTTTTCGTGTTTTTGACACAATATAATGAGATCTAACAGACAATAATGCCAAGGAATTCAGAAGGGAAGTTATTACAACAAATGGTTTGTAAATAAGAAGAAAGGAAAGAGGGTGAAAAAATAACCACCCGTGAGCAGCAATCGAACCTATGACCTTCAAATAATGCGTTCGATGCTCTAATCATTGAGCTATCACAGCGGCCCTCTCTCCACCCACTTATTTGGGTTTATATGTGAATTTAGAAGTCAGAGTGTCAGTCAGTGCCCTCTGTAGCCAAGCGGCGAGTGTGAAACAATCTTTTATGCTCATGTGTGGCGTGACGTAGCGCGTGAACTTTTTACCAGCGGGCACCTAACGAATAGTTCCTCGTATACAACCTAATGACACCAAGTCTGCCAGTATGAGACCCTCGTTAATGAATAAGGGAAAGAAGTGTGTACATAAGGGCTCGTTTTTCCGTGTTTTTGACACAATATAATGAGATCTAACAGACAATAATGCCAAGGATTGTAGAAGGGAAGTTATTACAACAAATGGTTTGTAATTAAGAAGAAAAGAAAGAGGATGAAAAAATAACCACCCGTGAGCAGCAATCGAACCTACGACCTTCAAATAATGCGTTTGATGCTCTAACCACTGAGCCATCACAGCGGCCTTTTCTCCACCCACCTTTTTGGGTTCATATGTGAATTTAGAAATGGGAGTGTCAGTCAGCACCCTCTGTAGCCAAGTAGCGAGTGTGAAACACAATTTTATGCGTATGTATGGCGTCACGTACCACGTTAACTTATTACGAGCGGGCAGCTGGCAATTAATCCCTCGTACACAACCTAATGACACCAAGGCTGCCAGTACGAGACCCTAGTTAATGAATAAGGGAAAGAAGTGTGTACATAACGGCTCGTTTTTTTCGTGTTTTTGACACAATATGAGATCTAGCAGACAATAATGCCGAGGAATGTATTGGGGAAGTCATTACAAAAAATGTAAATAAGAACAAAGAAAAAGGGTGAAAAAATAACCTGCCGTGAGCAGCAATCGAACCTACGACCTTTGAATAACGTGTCCAATGCTCTAACCACTGAGCTATCACAGCGGCCTTCTCTCTACCTACTTTTTGGGTTTATATGTGAATTTAGAAGTGGGAGTGTCAGTCAGCGCCCTCTGTAGCCAAGCGGCAAGTGTGAAACGCTCTTTTATGCACATGTGTGGCGTCACGTAGCACGTGAACCTATTACGAGCGGGCAGCTGACCAATAGTCCCTCGTATACAACCTAATGATAATAAGTCTGCCAGTACGAGACCCTCGTTAATGAATAAGGGAAAGTAGTGTGTACATCAGTGCTCGTTTCCCGTGTTTTTTACTCAATTTTAATGAGATCTAACAGACAATAATGTCAAAAAGGGTATAGTGAAAGTTATTATAACAAATTGAATGTATACAACAAGAAAGAAAACGGGGTGAAACAATAACCATCCGTGAGAAGCAATCGAACCTACGACCTTCAAATAATGCGTTAGAGGCTCTAACCACTGAGCCATCACAGCGGCCTTTTCTCCACCCACTTTTTTGGGTTCATATGTGAATTTAGAAGTGGGAGTGTCAGTTCGCACCCTCTGTAGCCAAGTAGCGAGTGTGAAACACTCTTTTATGCGCATGTGTGTCGTCATGTAGCAGGTCAACTTATTACGATCGGGCAGCTGACCAATAGTCCCTCGTATACAACCTAGTGACACCAAGTCTGCCAGTACGAGACCTCGTTAATGAATAAGGGAAAGAAGTGTGTACACAAGGGCTTGTTTTTCCGTGTTTTCGACACAATATAATGAGATCTAACAGACAATAATGCCAAGGAATGTATAGGGGAAGTTATTACAACAAATGGATAGTAAATAAGAAGAAAGACAGCACGGTGAAAAAATAACCAGCCGTGAGCAGCAATCGAACCAACGACCTTCAAATAACGCGTTCGATTCTCTAACCACCTAACCATTGCAGCGACCTTCCTTCCACCCACGTTTTTGGGTTTATATGTGAATTTAGACGCAGGCGTGTCAGTCAGCGCTCTCTGTAGACAAGCGGCGAGTGTGAAACACTCTTTTATGCGCATGTATGGCTTCACCTAGCACGTGAACTTATAACGAGCTGGTATCTGACCAATAGTCTCTCGTATACAACCTAAGGACTCAAAGTCTGCTAGTACGAGACCCTCGTTAATGAATAAGGGAAAGAAAGGTTAACATAAGGGCTCGTTTTTTCGTGTTTTGGCACAATATAATGAGATCTAACAGACAACAATGCCAAGAAATGTATAGGGGAAGTTATTAGAACAAATGGAATGTTAATAGGAAGAAAGAAAGGAGATGAAAAAATGACCAGCCGTGAGCAGGAATCGAACCTACGACTTTCGAATAACGCGTTCGATGTTCTAACCACTGAGCTATCACAGCGGCCTTCCCTCCACCCACTTTTTGGGTTTATATGCAAATTTAGAAGTGGGAGTGTCAGTGAGCACCCTCTGTAGCCAAGTAGCGAGTGTGAAACACTGTTTTATGCGCATATGTGGCGTCAAGTACCACGTTAACTTATTACGAGCGGGCAGCTGGCGATTACTCCCTCGTACACAATCTAATGACACCAAGGGTGCCAGTACGAGACCCTTGTTAATGAATAAGGGAAAGAAGTGTGTACATAAGGGCTCGTTTTTTCGTGTTTTTGACACAATATAATGAGATCTAACAGACAATAATGCCAAGGAATTCAGAAGGGAAGTTATTACAACAAATGGTTTGTAAATAAGAAGAAAGGAAAGAGGGTGAAAAAATAACCACCCGTGAGCAGCAATCGAACCTATGACCTTCAAATAATGCGTTCGATGCTCTAATCATTGAGCTATCACAGCGGCCCTCTCTCCACCCACTTATTTGGGTTTATATGTGAATTTAGAAGTCAGAGTGTCAGTCAGTGCCCTCTGTAGCCAAGCGGCGAGTGTGAAACAATCTTTTATGCTCATGTGTGGCGTGACGTAGCGCGTGAACTTTTTACCAGCGGGCACCTAACGAATAGTTCCTCGTATACAACCTAATGACACCAAGTCTGCCAGTATGAGACCCTCGTTAATGAATAAGGGAAAGAAGTGTGTACATAAGGGCTCGTTTTTCCGTGTTTTTGACACAATATAATGAGATCTAACAGACAATAATGCCAAGGATTGTAGAAGGGAAGTTATTACAACAAATGTTTTGTAATTAAGAAGAAAAGAAAGAGGGTGAAAAAATAACCACCCGTGAGCAGCAATCGAACCTACGACCTTCAAATAATGCGTTTGATGCTCTAACCACTGAGCCATCACAGCGGCCTTTTCTCCACCCACCTTTTTGGGTTCATATGTGAATTTAGAAATGGGAGTGTCAGTCAGCACCCTCTGTAGCCAAGTAGCGAGTGTGAAACATAATTTTATGCGTATGTATGGCGTCACGTACCACGTTAACTTATTACGAGCGGGCAGCTGGCAATTAATCCCTCGTACACAACCTAATGACACCAAGGCTGCCAGTACGAGACCCTAGTTAATGAATAAGGGAAAGAAGTGTGTACATAACGGCTCGTTTTTTTCGTGTTTTTGACACAATATGAGATCTAGCAGACAATAATGCCGAGGAATGTATTGGGGAAGTCATTACAAAAAATGTAAATAAGAACAAAGAAAAAAGGGTGAAAAAATAACCTGCCGTGAGCAGCAATCGAACCTACGACCTTTGAATAACGTGTCCAATGCTCTAACCACTGAGCTATCACAGCGGCCTTCTCTCTACCTACTTTTTGGGTTTATATGTGAATTTAGAAGTGGGAGTGTCAGTCAGCGCCCTCTGTAGCCAAGCGGCAAGTGTGAAACGCTCTTTTATGCACATGTGTGGCGTCACGTAGCACGTGAACCTATTACGAGCGGGCAGCTGACCAATAGTCCCTCGTATACAAGCTAATGATAATAAGTCTGCCAGTACGAGACCCTCGTTAATGAATAAGGGAAAGTAGTGTGTACATCAGTGCTCGTTTCCCGTGTTTTTTACTCAATTTTAATGAGATCTAACAGACAATAATGTCAAAAAGGGTATAGTGAAAGTTATTATAACAAATTGAATGTATACAACAAGAAAGAAAACGGGGTGAAACAATAACCATCCGTGAGAAGCAATCGAACCTACGACCTTCAAATAATGCGTTAGAGGCTCTAACCACTGAGCCATCACAGCGGCCTTTTCTCCACCCACTTTTTTGGGTTCATATGTGAATTTAGAAGTGGGAGTGTCAGTCAGCACCCTCTGTAGCCAAGTAGCGAGTGTGAAACACTCTTTTATGCGTATGTGTGGCATCGTGTAGCACGTGAACTTTTTACGAGCGGGCAGCTGACCAATAGTCGCTCGTAACCTATTGACACCAAGTCTGCCAGTACGAGACCCTCGTTAATGAATAAGGGAAAGAAGTGTGTACATAATGGCTCATTTTTCCGTGTTTTTGACGCAATAATAATGAGATGTAACAGACAATAATGCCAAGAAATGTATAGGGGAAGTTATTAGAACAAATGGAATGGTAATGGGAAGAAAGAAAGGAGATGAAAAAATGACCAGCCGTGAACAGGAATCGAACCTACGACTTTCGAATAACGCGCTCGATGTTCTAACCACTGAGCTATCACAGCGGCCTTCCCTCCACCCACTTTTTGGGTTTATATGCGAATTTAGAAGTGGGAGTGTCAGTGAGCACCCTCTGTAGCCAAGTAGCGAGTGTGAAACACTCTTTTATGCGCATGTGTGGCGTCACGTACCACGTTAACGTATTACGAGCGGGCAGCTGACAATTAGTCCCTCGTATACAACCTAATGACACCAAGGCTGCAAGTACGAGACCCTTGTTAATGAATAAGGGAAATAAGTGTGTACATAAGGGCTCGTTTTTCCGTGTTTTTGACACAATAATAATGAGATCAAACAGACAATAATGCCAAGGAATGTATACTGGAAAGTATTAGAACATATGGAATGTAAATATGAAGAAAGAAAAGAGGGTGAAAAAATAACCAGCCGTGAGCAGGAATCAAACCTACGACCTTCGAATAACGCGTTCGATAGTCTTACCACTGAACCATTACAGCGGCCTTCCCTCCACCCACGTTTTTGGGTTTATATGTGAATTTAGAAGCAGGAGTGTCAGTCAGCGCTCTGTGTAGACAAGCGCCGAGTGTGAAACACTCTTTTATGCGCATGTGTGGTTCACGTACCACGTTAAATTATTACGAGCGGGCAGCTGACCAATAGTCCCTCGTATACAACTTAATGACATTAAGTCTGCCAGTACGAGACTCTCGTTAAGGAATAAGGGAAAGTAGTGTGTACATCAGCGCTCGTTTTTCCGTGTTTTTTACACAATTTTAATGAGATCTAACACACAATAATGTCAAAAATTGTATAGTGAAAGTTGTTAGAACAAATTGAATGTATACAACAAGAAAGAAAACGGGGTGAAAAAATAACCAGCCATGAGCAGAATTGAACCTACGACTTTGAATAACGCGTTGGGTGTTCTAAACACTGAGCAATCACCGCGTCCTTTTCTCCACCCACTTTTCTGGGCTTAAAAGTGAATTTAGATGTGGGAAAATCAGTCAGCGCCCTCTGTAGCCATGCGGCGAGTGTGAAACACTCTTTTATGCGCATATGTGGCGTCATGTAGCAGGTGAACTTATTACGAGCGGGCAGCTGACCAATAGTTCCTCGTATACAACCTAATGACATCAAGTCTGCCAGTACGAGATTCTCGTTAATGAATAAGGGAAAGAATTATGTACATTAGGGCTCATTTTTCCGCGTTTTGACACTATAATAATGAGATCTAACAAAACTTAATGCCAAAGAATGTATAGGAAAATATATTAGAACAAATGGAATGTAAATAGGAAAAAAGAAAAGTGGGTGAAAACATAACCAACCGTGAGCAGAAATCGAACCTACGACCGTCGAATAACGCGTTCGATGCCCTAACCACTGAGCTATCACAGCGGTCTCCTCTCCACCCACTTTTTGGGTATTATATGTGAATTTAGAAGTCGGAGTGTCAGTCAGCGCCCTCTGTAGCCAACCGGCGAGTGTGAAACACTCTTTTATGCGCATGTGTGGCGTCACGTAGCACGTGAAGTTATTACGAGCGGGCAGCTGATGAATAGTCCCTGGTATACAACTTTATGACACCAAGTCTGCAAGTACGAGACCTTCGTTAAATATTAAGGGAAAGAAGTGTGTATGTAAGGGCACGTTTTTAGTGTTTTTGACAAAATATATGGAGATCTAACAGGCAATAATGCCAAGGAGTGTATAGGGGAAGTTATTAGAACAAATGGAATGTAAATAAGAAGAAAGAAAGGAGGTGAAAAAATGACCAGCCGTGAGCAGGAATCAAACCTACGGCCTTCAAACAACGCGTTCAATGCTCTAACCACGCAGCTATTACAGCGGCCTTCCCACCACCAATTTTTGGGGTTTACATGTGAATTTGGAAGTCGGAGTGTGGGTCACCGCCCTCTGTAGCCAAGTGGCGAATGTGAAACACTCTTTTATGCGTATGTGTGGCGTCGTGTAGCACGTGAACTTTTTACAAGCGGGCAGCTGACCAATAGTCCCTCGTAACCTATTGACACCAAGTCTGCCAGTACGAGACCCTCGTTAATGAATAAGGGAAAGAAGTGTGTACATAATGGCTCGTTTTTCCGTGTTTTTGACGCAATAATAATTAGATGTAACAGACAATAATGCCAAGAGAATTATACTGGAAAATATGAGAACAAAGGGAATGTAAATAGGAAGAAAGAAAAGAGGGTGAAAAAATTACGAGCCGGGAGCAGGAATTGAACCTGCGACCTTCAAATAACGCGTTCGATTCTCTAACCACCTAACCATTACAGCGGCCTTCCTTCCACCCACGTTTTTGGGTTTATATGTGAATTTAGAAGCAGGAGTGTCCGTCAGCGCTCTCTGTAGACAAGCGGCGAGTGTGAAACACTCTTTTATGCGCATGTGTGGCTTCACCTAGCACGTGAGCTTATAACGAGCGGGTATCTGACCAATAGTCCCTCGTATACAACCTAAGGACTCAAAGTCTGCTAGTACGAGACCCTCGTTAATGAATAAGGGAAAGAAATGTTTACATAAGGGCTCGTTTTTTAGTGTTTTTGACACAATAATAATGAGATGTAACAGACAATAATGCCAAGGAATTTATGCTGGAAAATATTAGAACAAATGGAATGTAAATAGGAAGAAAGAAAAGAGAGTGAAAAAATTACGAGCCGTGAGCAGGAATGGAACCTACGACCTTCAAATAATGCGTTTGATGCTCTAACCACTGAGCCATCACAGCGGCCTTTTCTCCACCCACTTTTTTGGGTTCATATGTGAATTTAGAAATGGGAGTGTCAGTCAGCACCCTCTGTAGCCAAGTAGCGAGTGTGAAACACAATTTTATGCGTATGTATGGCTTCACCTGGCACGCGAACTTATAACGAGCGGGTATCTGACCAATAGTCCCTCGTATACAACGTAAGGACTCAAAGTCTGCTAGTACGAGACCCTCGTTAATGAATAAGGGAAAGAAATGTTTACATAAAGGCTCATTTTTCAGTGTTTTTGACACAATAATAATGAGATGTAACAGACAATAATGCCAAGGATTTTATACTGGAAAATATTAGAACAAATGGAATGTAAAAAAAAGAAAGGAAACAGAGTGAAAAAATTACGAGCCGTGAGCAGGAATCGAACCTACGACCTTCAAATAACGCGTTCAATTCTATAACCACCTAACCATTACAGCGGCCTTCCTTCCACCCACGTTTTTTGGTTTATATGTGAATTTAGAAGCAGGAGTGTCAGTCAGCGCTCTCTGTAGACAAACGGCGAGTGTGAAACACTCTTTTATGCGCATGTATGGCTTCACCTAGCACGTGAACTTATAACGAGCTAGTATCTGACCAATAGTCCCTCGTATACAACCTAAGGACTCAAAGTCTGCTAGTACGAGACCCTCGTTAACGAATAAGGGAAAGAAATGTAAACATAAGGGCTCGTTTTTTAGTGTTTTGGCACAATATAATGAGATCTAACAGACATTAATGCCAAGAAATGTATGGGGGAAGTTATTAGAACAAATGGAATGTTAATAGTATAATATAGAACGGCGACAGTCAAAACTGTTATCCGAGACCAGGTAGGAGCGTAGGCCTAGCTATCAAAATCAGCGACAGTCCGGGCCGAGCGTCTCGTGCTTATCACTGACAATGTGTGTGCCGAGATTTGCATGACCCACTACAATCATCATTACATATTTCCCCCTCGCTGAAGATAATGCCAAGTAAGTGTTCTAAGGTGTCGTGAGCACAAGTGGTTCGTGATATGGTTTGAGGCGATTCACATGTACGATTTCGCGGCCTCGGCGACGCATGTCCACAGTGGCCGTGAGGGGTTCGATGAGGTAGTTAACAGCGGAAGTTTGTTCTATGACGCGATAAGGTCCATGGTACCTGCTGACAAACTTTGTAGAGGTACCAGGGGCAGCACTGGGGGGCACCCACAGCCAAACAAGAGAGTTGGGCGAAAATTGGTAGTTGGACCGTCCATCGTCGTGACGAAATTTCTGTAGCCCTTGTTCTTGGGTTGTAAGGGTGCGAGCTAATTGCCGACATTCTTCCGCATACCGCGCGGCTTCGGAAAGTGGTGTGCCTTCGGATGAGTCGGGTCGGTAGGGGAGAATGGTGTCAATTGGAGACGATGGTTCTCGACCATAAAGTAAAAAGAATGGAGAAAAGCCTGTCGTCGCTTGAGGTGCCGTGTTGTAAGCGTACGTTACGTAAGGAAGGATGAGATCCCAGTTGGTGTGGTCGGAGGCGACGTACATTGAAAGCATGTCGCCAAGAGTACGGTTGAAACGCTCGGTCAAGCCATTTGTTTGTGGGCGATATGCGGTAGTACAGCGGTGAATTACATGGCATTCTGCAAGAAGTTCTCGAATAACATCCGCGAGAAAGACGCGGCCTCGGTCGCTCAAAAGTTCACGTGGAGCGCCATGACGCAGAACAAAACGTTGCAGCAGGAAAGACGCAACGTCACGTGCCGTCGCGGCTGGTAGAGCGGCCGTTTCTGCATATCTCGTGAGATGGTCGATCGCTACAATAATCCAGCGATTCCCAGCTGATGTATATGGTAGAGGACCATAAAGGTCTATTCCAACCCGGTCGAATGGTCGCACTGGGCACGGTAACGGCTGCATTGGTGCAGTAGGACGGCTAGGATCGTGCTTGCGGCGTTGGCACTCTGTGCAAGATCGAATGTACTTTTGAACGAATGTGTACATGCCGCGCCAATAAAACCGAAAACGTAGCCTGGCGTATGTTTTAAACAAATCGGCGTGCGCACACTGCGGATCGGCATGGAAAGCAGCACATATGCTGGCGCGGAGATGCCTGGGTATGACGAGTAGCCATTTGCGACCGTCAGGGTGGTAGTTGCGGCGATAAAGTATTCCATCACGGATGGCGAAGTGAGAGGCTTGTCGGTGTAGCGCTCGAGATGGCGGGTGGGCGAGTGTTTCAGATAGGTAATCCATCAGAGACGCAATCCACGAATCTTTGCGCTGCTCCGCAGCCATGTTGATGGGTCCTGATAGTGGAAGGAAGTTGTCTTGGATGGAGACACTCGCAATATCAGTAGAAACAGGCGAACGCGAAAGAGCGTCGGCATCGGCGTGCTTCTGGCCTGAGCGATAAATGACGCGGATGTCGTACTCTTGGAGCCGTAAAGCCCATCGTGCCAAGCGTCCTGAGGGATCTTTGAGGGAGGATAACCAGCAGAGCGCGTGGTGGTTGGTAACAACATCGAAAGGGCGGCCGTACAGATAAGGCCGAAATTTCGTAATGGCCCAGATAATCGCTAGGCATTCTTTCTCAGTTACTGAATAATTTGCTTCTGTTCTTGTAAGAGTGCGGCTCGCGTACGCAACAACATATTCTTGGTAACCAGGCTTTCGTTGGGCGAGTACAGCGCCAAGACCGACACCGCTAGCATCTGTGTGGATTTCTGTGGGAGCGCTTGAATCGAAATGACGCAGTATGGGTGGTGTTGTAAGCAGTTCACGGAGTTTCGCAAAGGCACTGTCGCAAGCTGGAGACCACGCAGATAGATTGCGGTCTCCCTGAAGTAGGTCTGTCAGAGGCGCCATGATCGAGGCGAAATCTCGGACGAAGCGGCGGAAGTATGAGCAAAGGCCAATGAAACTACGCAGCTGCTTGAGAGACGCGGGCCTCGGGAACTCGCGAACAGCACGTAGCTTAGCGGGGTCAGGAAGAACGCCATCCTTCGACACGACGTGTCCGAGAATGGTCAGCTTGCGCGCTCCAAAGTGACACTTCTTCAAGTTGAGTTGGAGGCCGGCTGCAGAGAGGCAGCGTAGAACCTGTTCCAAGCGACGAAGGTGCGTGGGAAAATCGGGTGAGAATACCACTACATCGTCTAAGTAGCACAAACACGTGTTCCATTTGAGGCCTCGTAGGATAGTGTCCATCATGCGCTCAAATGTTGCCGGCGCATTGCATAGCCCGAATGGCATCACGTTAAATTCGTATAAGCCGTCTGGTGTAACAAATGCAGTTTGTGGCCTATCATCCGGATTCATGGGCACTTGCCAGTACCCAGAGCGTAGATCAAGGGAGGAAAAGAACTCTGCGCCTTGTAAAGAGTCGAGGGCGTCATCAATTCGAGGCAAAGGATAAACATCCTTTCGTGTTATTTTGTTTAGGCGACGATAATCTACGCAAAAGCGTATCTTGCCATCCTTCTTTTTAACTAAAACAACCGGCGACGCCCAAGGACTGTTTGACAGTTGAACGACGCCTCGCTTTAGCATGTCACCTACTTGTTCATCGATGATACGGCGTTCAGTTGGCGAAACACGGTATGGTCGCTGCCGTAGTGGTGGGTGATTACCTGTGTCGATCTGGTGGCATACGGTAGATGTGCGACCTAAAGTAGCGCTGTGACTGTCAAAAGATTGTCGAAACTCGTCAAGGAGGCTCAAAAGCTCACACCTCTGTTGTGGGTTTAGGCCTTCGTCGATGACATGGTTGAAAATGTCGGTAGTGGGAGGGTCATTCACGGAACTACAGGAGAGGGCACTGACTTCCGATGATTCATCAGGAACGTCAAGTGTAGCGATGGTTTCGAATGATTCTATCGAACCAATACATTCGCCTCGAAGTAGCGTAATCGTGAATGGGAACGGATTCTTCACAGGCACGTTGGTCGCACCACCTTGAAGAGTAACGAGAGCGGTTGGGAGCGGTGATAGGTGGCGATGAACGAAAGCAGCGGAAGGCGTGAAGAATGCGGTAGCGTCGACGACGGTGGAACACGACACAGGTGCGAAGACAGTAGCGCGTGGAGGGATTGGGGTGTCGTCACTAATGACCAATTTCGCGTCGGAAGGGCGATCGTGCACTGGTAGCGCATCACCAAGGGGACAAAAGGCGACTTCGGCACGGGCGCAATCAATGACAGCTTGGTGATGGGAGAGAAAATCCCAACCTAAAATGATGTCATGAGAACAGTGCGGGAGTACTACGAACTGGACTGTGTAGGGCACTCCTTGAATTACAAGTCTGGCAGAACACGCGGCCACAGGCTGCACAGGCTGCGCAGTGGCAGTATGAAGACATGAACCCAAGTAAGGCGTTGTCACTTTTCGAATTGAACGGCAAACTTTTTCGGCGATGACAGAAATTGCGGCACCAGTATCAATAAGGGCAAGTACGGGTACACCTTCAAGAACGGCATTAATTACATTCGGCGGCGAACGAAGAGGGCTTGTGCTTTGCGACGAGGACGCAGTTCTTGCCTCGGGAACTGCGTCATTTAGTTTTCCGCGTCGACTGTAGGGGGGCGTCGGCGCATCGGGGAGGGCGAGCGTCGACGTGGAGAAGGAGATCGGCGATCAGGAGCTGGTCGGTGGCTTGGACGAGGAGCGTACAATTCGGGGTCTGGGGTGTATTGAGTGTACGTGTAATCGTTTTCGTATGGACGTAGGTTTTCACGTGAGTGGAGTGGACGGCGGCGGCACAGACGTGCGACGTGCCCAGGTAGACCACACGAAAAGCAGATCGGTCGGTTGTCGGCAGTGCGCCATGGATTAGGGACTCGGCGAAGTGGAGGTCGTGGCGGCAGGGCGGCATAAACAGGAGCAGGCTGTGGAGGCGGCACTTGGAACGTCTGTGGTCGTGGTCGTGCTGCTGCTTCGGCGTACGTCAATGGTGCATTGACTGGTGGCACCAGCTGTGGAGGAAGGACCTCAGACACTTGATCTCGTATAATAGTCCGTAGAGTAGGGCTAAGCGGTGCACTGCGCTCCGGTGGGCCAGAGATGAGCGAGAGTTGGCGGGCAACTTCTTCGCGCACGAAATCTTTGATCTGCGAGAGGAGGACGGGGTCTTGCGAGGGAGTTAAGCCGGACATCGATTCCTGATGTGGGACAGCACGGCGGGTGACGAGACGTTGCCGGCGGAGCTCATCATAGCTTTGGCAGAGCTCGGTAACTTGGGCGACAGTAGCAGGGCTTTTCGAAATGAGCATCTGGAAAGCGTCCTCGTCAATACCCTTAAAAATATGCTTGATGCGGTCCACCTCTGTCATGTTCACATCGACGCGCTTGCACAAGTCAATGACGTCTTCTATATAACTTGTAAAGTTCTCACCAGGCAGTTGAGATCTCGACTGAAGGCGCTGCTCCGCACGAAGTTTGCGGACAGAGGGACGACCAAAGACTTCGCTGAACTTTGCTTTGAATGCTGTCCAGGTGGGAACGTCGGTCTCATGGTTCCGAAGCCATAAGTGGGCAATGCCACTGAGATAAATGCCGACAGTGGCCCGTCTCGTGGCTTCGTCCCATTTGTTCAAGACACTCACGAGTTCATAAGTAGCCAGCCAGTCGTCGACGTCGTGGTCGTCAGTGCCGCTGAATATGGGAGGATCCCGCTGACAGACCGCGCCGGAGCACACGATGGCCTGGGAAGCCATAGGAGGAGGGCTTGTGGCAGATGCAGTGGTCATGACAGCAGGTAGAGTCCGGCTTCGCAACTCCAGGATTGCAAGGAGACCCAGCACCTCCACCAATTATAATATAGAACGGCGACAGTCAAAACTGTTATCCGAGACCAGGTAGGAGCGTAGGCCTAGCTATCAAAATCAGCGACAGTCCGGGCCGAGCGTCTCGTGCTTAGCACTGACAATGTGTGTGCCGAGATTTGCATGACCCACTACAATCATCATTACAATAGGAAGAAAGAAAGGAGATGAAAAAATGACCAGCCGTGAGCAGGAATCGAACCTACGACTTTCGAATAACGCGTTCGATGTTCTAACCACTGAGCTATCACAGCGGCCTTCCATCCATCCACTTTTTGGGTTTATATGCGAATTTAGAAGTGGGAGTGTCAGTGAGCACCCTCTGTAGCCAAGTAGCGAGTGTGAAACACTCTTTATGCGAATGTGTGGCGTCACGTACCACGTTAACTTATTACGAGCGGGCAGCTGGCGATTAATCCCTCGTACACAACCTAATGACACCAAGGCTGCCAGTACGAGACCCTTGTTAATGAATAAGGGAAAGAAGTGTGTACATAACGGCTCGTTTTTTCGTGTTTTTGACACAATATGAGATCTAGCAGACAATAATGCCGAGGAATGTATTGGGGAAGTCATTACAACAAATGTAAATGAGAACAAAGAAAAAAGAGTGAAAAAATAAACTGCCGTGAGCAGCAATCGAACCTACGACCTTTGAATAATGTGTCCGATGCTCTAACCACTGACCTATCACAGCGGCCTTCTCTCTACCTACTTTTTGGGTTATATGTGAATTTAGAAGTGGGAGTGTCAGTCAGCGCCCTCTGTAGCCAAGCGGCAAGTGTGAAACGCTCTTTTATGCACATGTGTGGCGTCACGTAGCACGTGAACCTATTACGAGCGGGCAGCTGACCAATAGTCCCTCGTATACAACCTAATGACAATAAGTCTGCCAGTACGAGACCCTCGTTAATGAATAAGGGAAAGTAGTGTGTACATCAGTGCTCGTTTCCCGTGTTTTTTACTCAATTTTAATGAGATCTAACAGACAATAATGTCAAAAAGGGTATATTGAAAGTTATTATAACAAATTGAATGTATACAACAAGAAAGAAAACGGGGTGAAAAAATAACCATCCGTGAGCAGCAATCGAACCTACGACCTTCAAATAATGCGTTCGAGGCTCTAACCACTGAGCCATCACAGCGGCCTTTTCTCCACCCACTTTTTTGGGTTCATATGTGAATTTAGAAGTGGGAGTGTCAGTCAGCACCCTCTGTAGCAAAGTAGCGAGTGTGAAACACTCTTTTATGCGTATGTGTGGCATCGTGTAGCACGTGAACTTTTTACGAGCGGGCAGCTGACCAATAGTCGCTCGTAACCTATTGACACCAAGTCTGCCAGTACGAGACCCTCGTTAATGAATAAGGGAAAGAAGTGTGTACATAATGGCTCGTTTTTCCGTGTTTTTGACGCAATAATAATGAGATGTAACAGACAATAATGCCAAGAAATGTATAGGGGAAGTTATTAGAACAAATGGAATGGTAATGGGAAGAAAGAAAGGAGATGAAAAAATGACCAGCCGTGAGCAGGAATCGAACCTACGACTTTCGAATAACGCGTTCGATGTTATAACCACTGAGCTATCACAGCGGCCTTCCCTCCACCCACTTTT